>VWZP01000840.1:93044-151340 GCA_013396995.1 Dicaeum eximium
CACACACACAGACACACACGGTGACGATCCCAAGGAAACAGAGGATGACAGGAGCCCACAGGAGCCAGTCGCACCTCCCCTGGCCGAATCTTTATGAAGAAGCTGCTGCGTTTGTAGGAAATCTTCAGGACTTTGGGCCATGGGAAGCGGTTGATTCTCAGTTTATCTTTGTAAACAAGAAGGCCACTGGAACAGACTCCCAGAGTGATATCTACTCCTTCCAAGTCCTGGGAATGAATATGAGGATTTAAGCAGTGTCAGGTTTATGAGTTTCATGCCAACAGCTGCCTTCCAAATTATCCCTCTGGTCTTCCCATAAATTCATCTCCCCACCATCCGGATTCCAGCTCCCAGCTCCACAGCCACCCTTCCTTCTCTTCCACGCTTTTCCAGACAACCTTCTCCCTCCTGCTGATGTCTCCTGTTCTGCTGGTTGCCCAAAGGGCTCATCAAGAGCCCATCCTGCATTTCCTGGAGCACAGAGGCTCATGTGGCAGGGAATACATATTGTATTCTAAGTTACTCAGAGCAAAGACCTGTCTACACGAGGAGCTTTGGAAAGTTTCCTGTGATATATAAATAATAAGCAACCACAAAGAATCACTTCTCTTGCAGAAATGCCTGAGGCATTCCTGTTATATGTCTGTATTTCCATACTTCCTCTCTTTCCAAAGGAGCTTCCCAAAACAGGTAAACTTGCTCCTGCAAGGGAAGGATAATCAAATTACAAAATCCACAGGTAGGCACACACATGCTGGCTCTCACCTTGGCTTGGTGAAGGTCGACTCCATACATAGACAGCTTTTTTGCATTCTCAAGAAATTCCAGGTCTGCTTGGGCTGGAGTCATGGATCTGCAGAAAAAGAAAGGGCTTGGCATTCTCAAAACTGTTGCTTTTAAGAGGAGACATATCAGACTTCATGACATCCATTAGATTTTCTTTTGCTTTCAACACAAACAAATCAGTGCCCAGATGATGAATTATGAAATCACGCTGACTGCCCAAATTTGTGCTTTGAGACATCCCAATAACACAGCTGCACTTTATTCCTGTGAAGCTGTACAGGCACTAGAGAAGGAAGTGAGGAAGAGCAGTGAGGGGACAAAACTTGATCCAGCAGAAGAAACCCAACTGAGCAAAAGATGATAGATCCTATGCCCCACAGATCTGCTGCCTCCAGACCTCCCCAAACCCAGCTATTATACTCCAACCAAACACCCGGACAGCTGAAACCAGTCAGCAGAGATTCCAACCAGAGGACCAGATGAATGAGGAGTTTTCTGGGAACAGATGGTGCCCTGCCTGCAGGAGGGGCACAATTTAACAAAGACATCCTGATAATAGAGGCCATTATCAACATTATTGAAGTGTCCCTGTTAATACATTTCTGGTGTATGAGGTACATTAACAGCTCTGCTGGGAGAGGATTCAGCTGCATACATTTCATTTTTTACCCTCCTTTGATGTCTTCCTTATGGATTGCTCACATACATCTCATGTGTAATGTAAATAGAGGTTTGAATGGTGGGAGACAGGGCAAAGTCCACTGTAAGGACAATCTTGTAGGAAAGCCCCAGGAACAGTCACCATCTTGATATGTGCCTTGTGCTTTGCAAATAAAGTAGCAAGAGCTGGAGCATGGTTTAGCAGAGATTTCCCTGGAAATGTCCAAAGAACACATGGATGTTACGCTTGGGGGCACAGTTTAGTGGTGGACTTGGCAGTGCTGGGTAATGGCTGGACTCAATGGTCTTCAAGGTCTTTTAGAACCTAAATAATTCCATGATTCTATGATTCCCACTGAAAACCCTCTGAAGTTTAATGCTCACGGAATATGGACCAGAAATTAAATGGTGACATGTTTTTTTCTCCTGCACATGCAGACAGATGAAATTTAACTGCATCTTATACCTTCAAGTCTCCTTCTGATGAAGGCATGAATAATTCAGCACTGTGATCCACCACCTCTAGCACAGCAAACGGCCTTTGACTCTAAGTCATGAAACTTGTCAGAGGCCCAGTACTTATTTTCCCTCATTTCCTCTCGTCTCAGTGTAAATGGAGGGGAATCAATTTAAAATATTGATTTGCAGGCTTGAGTGAGGTGTTGAGTGGTCACAGCCAGGGCCCACATCTACCCTTCCCACTCTGCTCCAGTTTTTTGCTCCCATCTGCCTGTGAGAAAGTCTTGTCTTTGCTCCATCTTTTCCTTTCTAAGAAGATATGTCCAAAATAAGATGAGAAAGAGGTTTAATTAGTGTCACCCTTGAATCTGATACCAGGGAGAGTCCCAGGAGTTGTTAACCCTACCTGAACCAGACACATCTTCTCAGGTCATGGCTGCACTAGGAAACACTTACTGCAGGTTTGTAATTCCTGGATCACCTGGAATCCTTCCACATTAGGAAATGAATGTCACTCACTAAATGTGTTACTCACTAAATATGGTAGAAAACACCAGCAGAACAGGAGACATGTAGAAATGTAGGCTGTAGGCTACAGTGTGTAAACAGAGAAACTAGATCAAAGTACAATCCAAAATTATATAAATCCCAAAGAAATATATTAAAAAAAGGCAAAGGGCGAGGTTAAAACAAGTAGATTTTGCATTTGCACATGAACTAAACCCCACTTTCATGGCTATTCTGTGAGGCAAAAAAGAGCACTTGTTTCTAAATAATTGCAAGACTTCGCATCTGCTTTCTAAAAACTTTGTTTCTTCTTCATGCAGGAAGAAAGAATTCCTGCTTCTAGAAAGATTTTTTCTTAAGCATTAGATTGTTAAAAGTTAATATTCACACAATCATCATAAAATCACAGAATGGTCTGTATTGGAAGAACCCTCAAAGATCATCTCATTCCACCCCCTGCCTTGGGCAGGGACACCTTCCACTATCCCAGGTTGCTCCAAGCCCCATCCAACGTGGCCTTGAACACTTCCAGGGATGGGACATCCACAGGTTTTCTGTATCTCACAGAGGCGGGGAAAACACCAGAAAATCCCATTATTTCCTTTATTTCATGTTGCTGTGCACAAACGAGTCCTCCAGCTGCTGTGCCTTACCTATATGTTTTATGAAGCTCCACAACCTTTTCTTCAAGCTCTTTTGTCTGGTTTGGGGCCAGTTTGAACTCACTGATGTAATCTGGGCCATGGAGATCAGGATCATAGTCTCCCAACTCTGACTGGACCGTGTAGGAACCCAGCAGAGCCAAGGTGGCAAAGGAGCAGGGCAGCCGCCCTGTAAGGATGTCCTGTCTAAGCTGCAGACACAGGTAATACCTGGGGGCAGAAAGGAAAAAGAGAACAGAGAGAAATTTATTAATGTGAGGATCAGAGTCTCTTTTGTTATGCCACTGATGAACACATGACGACGCTTGTTTCCAATTTTTACTTATTGCCAAGGTAAACAGCGTGGAGGACTGGGGGATTCAAGGTCACCTCTACTCTGCAAACAGAGTAGTAGACACTATGACCAGAAAATCTTGGCTTTAGGTAAGAATTTACTTTTCTACACAAACTTGCACATGGCAGAGTTATGAATGACACTGCTTTACACATGAACTCCAGTGAAGTGTGGGAGCACTCTCACATCCACTAAAAGCAAACCAAACTCCCTCCAAACAGTGAAGGCATCTGATCTTCTTGCTGAAGGAGGGAAAATCACCCAAATATGAAACATTTCTATTCCATATTCAGAGAACATGGCAGTAGGATTCCTGGGTAACTCACCTGGTGATGTCCTCCGTTAGCTGGGCAGGATCTGGCGGATAAAACTTGACATTGAAGGTAAAATCCCAAGGGCCTCCTGCAATGACAAGAGAGAGCTTGAGAAAAATAAACACACTGGGACAGCTTTGTGATGGTCAGTTGATATTAAAAAAGTTGGGAATATCCAATCTGATCTTCAGAATTTAGCAGATGCAACACTGATTTGATACTGCTCACTCTCACAGCTGGCTGCAGCTTAACACCTGTGTAAGATGTGATTTCATTTACAGCAGGTAAGAAAAGCAGGAGAAGAAAAAAGGCAGAGAAAATCACCTGGATTAACCACAACTTATGGCAAAAATCAAATTAATTACTAAAAAGCTCAATGACTGACATGTTTTTTTCATTGACTGATAAGGGATCCATGAAGACAGGTCAGGCATAGGCTATAAATTAATTGGTTGGTTGACCAATTGAATGGATTGGTTTACTGCTTAACCCAGATTTCAAAATTCAAGGAGGGCTGTGCTAAATCACTCCTCAGCCTAATGAACTGGGATCAGGTGCTCAGACATAGCTTAAATTTAGCCAAGTATCAACCTCTGGATGAAGATAGAAAGCGCCAGGATAGGAAGAGCTTTTCAAGTCCCGACCTAATTGCTTTAATACAGCTTGTTGCAAACCTTGTATAGCACCACTACAGGCATTAACTGAGCCAGAATCCACATACACACACATAGAATTGGCATTATATGTGGTATGGACAGCCCAGATGACACAGATGAAGAGGTAACTCTCTCTTTCCCTTGAAAATAATCATAGTAGAAGCTAGTCCTGATTGAGTGATTTTTATAGTTATATCTTCCCCTGCTGTGCCCTTTAACACTAGTTCAAAATAAGATTTCAGAAAGAGAACATCTACCCCTGCACTTAATTTGCTTGAAGGTTTATCCCAATCTCACACAGGGAACAGCGGGAATGGAGCATTCCTGGATTTACTTCTTATGCAATGCCATAACTGGGATTAAACATAAGGCACGTTGTTTTCATCACACACCGTTCAAAACAAGTGATTCCAAAGTAACAATGAAGGGAGCAGAGGTTACCTAAACCACCACACACTGGTGTCCACACGTTCGTATGTACATGCAAAATACCTTCAAGTAAAATCAAGTAATTGGCCATTTAACCCATCCCTAGTGGACCAGATTTCAGAGCAGGATGCTGTCCATTACACTCACTAGGTGAATTGTATGGATGGAGCAGCTCCTGCCCTTCACATGCACCCTGCTACTGATTCCAAGAGGAGATGGTAAGACCAGGAGTTTTCCCTATGCCACAGCCTTGCATTTCCCCCCTAATCTGAATTTAACGACACACTTTGTGCTGGGCTTCCCACCAAAAGGATCCGAAAAACAGTATTTTCCTTCCCAAAACTTCTAAAGCAGTCAGGCTTGCTCCCAAGAGACAACAAAAGTCTCTAAAATATATTTAATTTTGACACTGCCCTCATCTTGAACTAATTCAGTGCTAGCAGACCTTAAAACATAACTTCAGAGATCATCTGGTATTTGAGCTGATATTTCTCAAGGCATTTATCATTCCAGTGCCCTTATTTGGACCCCAAAACAGCCTCAGAGTCCATAAAATCTTGTTCTACCATAAAATTCTGCCTGTGGTCTCCCAATCTCCTTTGGGATTTTAGTGGTTCCCACTGACACCCACTGTCCCATCCTCCAGCAAGGAGCACATCCCCATTTCAGCACTGCACTGACATTGTGGCTTTCCTTCAGGCAAACATACCCCAAGCTGTTTTACCAAGGAAATGACATATTTTCCTAAATCTAGAGCATCCCTAAGTCCTTAAGAAGGCCAGAAAGAATGCACAGACTGCTTGAACTCGTGCTGATCCCTGCCAGCCACCCGCACTTGACCTCTCCCCATCCCTGGGCCCCCCAGATGGCTCACCAAAGCCACACTGGGAGAAACCACAACCCCCCCACATCCCCCCACATGATAAATTCCATCTGCTTACCATGAACCTGCTTTTTTATTTCTTTGGCAGGATCCAGCCACGTCTGTAAGAGGACAAAAACATTCACAGTTTACCAGACATTCCAGAAACACCACAGAAAGCTAAAAATTGCTAAATACAGGAAAAAAAAAAAAAAAAAGGACAATCTTTGACACAAAGGCAGCCATGGAAACTGAAGACATGGTGCATTTTTCACTACTTTTACTCCAGGCTGTGGTCTCTGTGGGTGTATTTCCAACCATTCACCTACCAGGGACTCATAAGGGAGGCAGGAGTAACAAGAGGGGTGAAAAAAAAAAGGTAGATTTTTAGGGTTGCAAGAACAGAGCAACAGGTGCAGCCACAGCCACATCCAGCTACTAGGGGCACTTGTACAACACCTTTTTTACTCTCCAGAATCCTTAAAAATATGGAAATAGGATGGATACATTAATTTTAAGCACCCTGCCTCCTTACCCAATTCAGATCAAAGATCACCAAGACTTCTGTCACCGTGAGTTAGGGACAGTGAAGAAGGCGACATTCTGACTCTATAGCATTTCAGAAGGCATGAAGCAAACTTTATTAAAAACTACCCCCTTTTTATAGACAGGATCAGTCACCTAGGACCTGACTGGTCCTCAGCAACACCTCTCCCACCATTGGTTAATTAGGAACACCTTCTTGTAAACATCTTTCATAAACACCAGGTGTAAAAATTGAGATAAGAATGGTTTTAATTCTTTCCCTGAGTTTTCTCACACTTCCCTAGGATAACATCTTGGGAAAAGTTAACCACTTCTCTCTGTGACCAGAGAGACAGCACTCCACAGACTTTCTATTATTACCTATAGTTTTCAATTACCTAATTGCTGAAATATGAGTAAAAGCACCCAATTCCTGAGTAAGGCTGGAATTTTTTACAGGTGTGTGACCTAAACTTCATTTAATTATGAAAGTTTCAAGTAATTGAAAGTTACTAGTAATTGTCTCTGCTACAAATTTAGAAATATATATTTTTTCCCCCTCCTCTGTAATTTGGGGTTTTGTGGGATGGTGGTGCAATTTAAGCCTCAAAACACAATTCCTGCTTTTTTTCATGGTCTGAGCCTTTCCCTTTGCAGGAGTCAGGGCTGCTGCAGGCACTAACACTGGGCTAGCAAGCCTCCTGCAGAGGTTACATTTAACCAGGAGGGGTTACATTTAACCACATCTTCATTTTCACCAGCTCTGAATAGGATTTAGACGTCCAGGTCTCCTGAGGTAAAGGAATTAACTCATTGAATCCCCCAAGCTAATCTCTCCTGACCAGAAGGACACGTAACTTCATGGTAGGGAGACAGCAATACTTACATTTAATCCCATCTTTTTATGTGCCTACTCCAACATATAAAATTGGGGATTCAAAATCCATTTGAAAGAAAGATTTGCTGCCTTTTTAGGGCCACAGCTTGGAACAGAGCATCTCCATGGCTGAGCTGGTGCCACAACAGCTTGTTACTGGGGTGAGCCCAGGGTGCAGTCATGCATCCCACCCTGCCTGATCCAGCAGACAATGATGGGAACAGCAATTAACGGCACTTTTATCCCACTGGGTCATGAATCAGTGGGAAACAATTCTCCCTTTCAAGTCAATGAGCTCCTTGCTGCTCCATGATGCCCAGGTGCTCCAGCCACGGTCACAACCTCCTAATTCCACTGTCACCCTCTGCTATGTCCATGTGGGTAATTACTAGTCCTCAGAAAGTTTATTCCCTAAATACCAAGGTGGAAAATGTCACATACAACCATTCCCTATCCAGGAATACACATGTAAATATCTCCACCTGCTCTACACAGCTGCAGATGAGGTACAGGAGCTCATCCTTGGATCCTATTAACACCATTTTACCTGTGAATCAGTAACTCTGGGGAGGTCTTGTTGGAAGTTACAGCAGGAGAGAGATGAAGCTTCAGATTTCAAAGTTCAATGAAACATAACCAGAAAGATTAAAAAAAAAAGGTGTTTTCACCCCTCAGAGCAAACCAAACCAGCTTGCTCCACACTGGAGCTGAACAACCCAGGGACAGTGGCCTCATCTGCCCCAGCTTCCAGCTCTGGGACACAGATCTGACAAAACAATCTGTTTTCAGTCTCTACAATTAAAAAGCTGCAAAACCTCTCAGCCCTTGTTGGTTTGGGGGAGAAGGTACATGCTTCTGCTTCCAGAAGAATCAATACCAAAAGCCTGGACATGAGAAGAGCAAGTCCGAGGGTCTGGGAGACCACAGAATCATTTAGGAAAAGCCCTCCAAGATCATGAAGTCCAGTCATTACTCCAGCATTGCCAAGGTTAGCATTATGCACTGCAAGTGCCACATCTATAAGCTTTTTGATCACTTCCAGGGACAATGATTCCACCACTTCCTTGGGCAGCCTGTGCCAAGGGCTTGACAATCCCTTCCATGAAGGAATTTTTCCTAATATCCAAATGCAGCAGTGAGCTACCCACAGCACACACAGAAGAAGCTGAGCTACTGCAGCTACACTCTTTTTGCTCTTAATTGGATCTAAAAGTACACCTACCCCTCCCTCTGCAAGAACGAACTGTGATTAAAAAAATCCTCTGATATAAAAAATATCCAGGTTATATACATGGAAACACATTTCACATCCAAGGAAACTGGAAGACATCAGAGACTGTAAAACAAAGTAGGAATTTTGCCTGTCTCAAACAGTGTTATTTCTGGTTGTTATTTTGCCTGCGTATAAAACAATACAAAGTATTTAATGATCGACATCTCTCAGCCAGTTACCTGGCCACAGGGGATTGCTGCAGGTGAAGCAGAGGAAGAGGCAGAATACGGACCAACATAACTGGTCTAAAGGATGTAGAATTGGGCTCTTCATTTCAATTATCTCACTTTTGGCTTTATGAAATAGACCTAGAGTAATTGTTGAGTTAAAGGGTAACCAAGGTCTCAAAAGATAAGACATTGCTTGAGTCAAATCAAACAAAGACCTTAAACTGAAACCATGAGTAGGAGCTTTGGTATAGAGTCACATCCATTCTTCTGCAGGGCAAAGGCTAAATTCCAAATGCTCTGGACAGCTCCAACCAAACCTTCCCAAGGCTGACACCAGTGCCAGGGCAGCCTGACTCCTTCAGCTTTATAACTTAATGACATCATTTCGCAGTAAACTAATATAATGACTTTTCTCCAGGTGAAGACCCAAGTTCACTAGGATTCATTCTATGATTCACATACATTTTTGACGAAAATCCACACTCCTGTAGTCATTTATTCACCATTTCTTCCTGTGTCATGACCCACAATCTCTATTTAGGGAGGACACCAAGTTTGAAGAGGAGCTTCTGCCCCACTTCCTGCTCTGGGGAGATGATGCAAGAAGAACTGAATCCCATCAGGACCAGCAGCTGCTTACCCTGGAGGTTGGTGTGTCCCATATGGCCAAACCAAAGTAGTCTTCTTCCAGCAGATTGAGGTGGTCACAGACTTTTTTAAGGAGATCCTGTCCCTTGTCATGTTTCTGCAAACAGACAAAGAAATCCTGTAGGACAGGGTTGGGTTTTGCCTGTCTTCGTTCACAGGAGAGGAGAGGAAGGGAATAGGATCAAACCACACTGTGCACTATCAGTAAGGGGAAAAAGGGTCCTGAATAACTCCAAATCATACCTCCTGACTCTTTCAGAGCAAGGACTCCTAACAGGAAAGGGCACCAGACATAAAAATTCCATGGAGGCAACAAAAACTAGTGGGTCTCTCTCTTCCCACCAGCTCGATGTCTGAAAATCCCCCAAAGCTGGACTTCCCAACACAGCTCAATGGACACCAAGAATCTGTATAGTTTTCCCTCTCAAGGTACATCTACAGCGCTGGTATCTCCCAGGTTCAGGTGTGGATTAAGAGAGGAAACTGCTACTACAATCTATTCATTTCAGGGGCAACCTGACTTTGCTTAGGTTCAGAAAAAAGACAGCAGCACATAACCAAAGCCCATGATTTCTGTGGCCTTTCCATCACCCTGCTCTCCTGATGAAAACCAGCTTCTCCCATCTGCCTCATGTGCCCAAAGCTGCTCAGCACACAGATTCCTGCCTCCAGAAATACACTTAGAGAATTCCTATTTCCTCTTTTTCTTTCCCCCAAATCCTGCAAAAGTGAACTGGCCAAAGGAACAGACACTCTTTTAGTCCAAAAGCACATAAAGGAAAATATCCCAGAGGCATAAAACTATGGCAACCAGAAACAGCTCATTCCATTGGAACCTTGGCTAGAATAAAGTGCAGTTCTAGTGATGCAAAATCAGCTTCACTAATGCCCACAGCTCTCCTGTCAGCCGTCTCTGCACGGCAACTGCTCCAAAACCCCTGCCTTGTTTTATTCCTTGGCTTTATTTCAGCCTTTCAGCTGTCAGGTCCTTTGTGCACACATTGTGACTTTATAGGTAACATAATGTATGTGTTAGCCTGGGTATTCCTCAAGGAATTGGCTCTGATATAGAAACGAAAAAGGCTGTCAGTTGGAAAGGATGCCCAAAAACACTAATTCTCCTTGGATAAAGGCATTTGTCCTGCTCTTTGCCTACATCTTTGCAATTCCTTCCCAGTTAAATCTTAATAAACTCTCAAACCGCCAGAGCAGAATTATACTGGCACTAAAGCCAAGGGTGCTTCTCAAGTTAAGAGGGTGTCACTGACACCGTGGCCACCCCTAATCTCTGCAGTGCCCATCACAACACTCTGGACCTACAGAGAGACATTTCTCATGTCCTGCTCATGTCAGGCTCCCCCTGACTCTCCATGGCTCTCCCTCCAACAGTGTCCATAACAGTATCCAAAGGCATCGCTGCAGCAAACTAAGGCACAAAGCCACAGCAAGCTGTCACCAGATTTGGGGCAGAGGTTCCTTGGGTCTGCACACAGTCTCCCTGACCAAGGGGAAGGTGATGGGGGCAGTGATGCTCTGAGCTGATCCCAGGCAGTACCAGTGGCGCCATCGTTACACAAACACTCAGCACTGACCTACTTGCCCAGGATCACCCAAGGTGATTGCTCCCACAAGGAGCCCTGTGCCCAGATACCCTCTCCTGGCCCATTTACCATCAGGACTGAGGGAAAACAAGCTGGTGGAAGTATGCTCCAGTGGTAAGTACTAGATTATTAATATTCCGGACAAGTACTTCGCTACTAAAATAGGGATTTCTGCTCGTTTTTTATTGCCCTGACAGCACCACAGCCCTGTGAGAGAATATACAAAACAAAGAAGAAAAAAGCTCTCAAATGAAGGGGGTTGCAATGCTCTAAGTCAACGAAGTTTTAAATTGTTTACTGGAAATAGATTCAACTGCAGGCTAAACACAGTGTGTTTTTCTTTACATCCAAGCACCAGGAGCTAAGTGAACCAGCAGCCTGAGAGGTAAAGGTGCCTTGGGGGACTAGAAAATCACAAATCAATTTTATACAACCCATTTTGTTCAAAGCCAAGGAGGCAAAAGTTATTTAGACAATTGCAACCTACCCCAAAAACCTAAACTGTAGCCTGGGATACAAATGAGAGTGATTGTGAGCAACAAGTAATATAAAGTTTGAGTTGTTTTTTTTTTCATTTCCCCCCACTTTTATAAAGTAAGGCACCCTGGAACTGTAGAACAATAAAATAAAGATTCCTTGTACCCAGAGGTTTTTACAACACACTAAATAAGTTGTTATAGCTTACAGCAGGCTTGCTCTGCAGTAAAACCTGTCATGTAATTCCCTGGCACCACATTAGGCCCCTATTAAATTGTGTTTGCGGTGATTTTTCAAGAGAAGCAGAACCAAACCCCCAAAGTACTTACATCCACAGAACACTCAAAAATGGTGTCATCCAGCAAGACAACTTTGCAGTACATGTTCCTGTGCCTTTTCACTGCTTTTTGGGCAGCTTTCAAATCCTTGTCTGCTTTAGTCTCCAGAGACTCTGGCTTCAGCTCTGTCTTGGCACCCTCTTCCTTTGCTTCCCCTTCTTCCCTGTCCTCGAGGTCTCTTCCCTCTGGCTCCTGGTCGTCCCTCCTCTCCTCCTGAGCAGGCTGAAACTCCCAATTTAGAGGTGTCAAACAAACAAACAAAGCATCACATGGAACAAGGACTGCAGGGCTGGGATATCACTCAGAATTCATTATCCCACTTTAACCCATAACCCAGGATCTGGAGCAGCAGCTGGGGTGACCAAGGGAATGGTATTAATTTTTAAAACTCTTGCAAGTACTTTTCAATCTTTCATTTTGTAAATGACGTAATAAAAATAAGTAAGGGTTGATTAGAGAAATCAGGGCAGATTACATCATGTATTCATGGTGTTAGTGACAGCACCTTCTGGACTGGGAAGGTTTTTTCCCTCCCAGGCAGGACCCTCAATGCCTCCACTGCCACTCTGGCATAGCTGTTGTTCCAGTACACTGGCCCTTGGCACGGCAACAGGGAATTGTTTTAAACTGACAGAGGCTAGGTGGGATATTGGGAAGAAGGTCTTCCCACGAGGGTGGCGAGGCTCTGGCACAGGGTGCCCAGAGAAGCTGTGGCTGCCCCATCCCTGGAAGTGTCCAAGGCCAGGTTAGACGGGGTTTGGAGCACCCTGGGATAGTGGAAGGTGTCCCTGCCCATGGCAGGGGGTGGGATGAAATGGGCTTTAAGGCTCCTTCTAACCCAAACCATTGTGGGATTTTATGGTAGCAGTGGCACGAAAAGCAGGGTCAGGGCTGAGGCTTGATGTCCATCAGAGCTGACCGAGCAGCTCTCTGCCACCAAAAAGGGAAGGCAGCCTCCACACCACCATCCCCTTTGCCTACAAAGCACTTTGCAAGCCAGTTTAATCCACTCAAATAGCAAAAAAAGATGCAGTTTGGGGACAGGAGGAGGAAAGAAGATGTTTAGTTTTTTTTTTATCTCTGCCACTTCAGAAGGTTAAACAAGTTCATGGCAGGCTGTGACGACGCTGGAAGGGGCTGGATGCAGCAGGAACACAGAGCTGCAGCAGAGGAAGAGCAAAACCTTGTCTGTTCAGCCCATCACATCTCATGAAATCACACCCAGGCACAAGTGCACAGAGGTATTTAAAAACTAAATAATGTCCACAAGCTGCTGACTTCTGTTCCAGCAGAACTGGGACAATTGTGAGCAGGGAATCAGTCAAAGCTCCTAATGCCCGTTGGTCAGCATTTATCGAACTCCAGCCCCTTACAAATGCTTCCACAGCAGAAATATCTGTCGAGTATCACAGTTCAGAAAGGCACTGACAGTGATCTAAAATAAGAATTTAAAAAGACACAAATGCATAGTCTAAAATGAACGGCCCATGAAGAAAGGCTGGGGTGCAAATTCACAGGCGCTCAGGACTAGCAAATCAGAGAGAGAGACAGAAATCATGCATTAAAAAAACCAGAATAGTTTGGGTTGGAAGGGACCTTCAAGTGAATGTTCCCTGGGGGTCTCTCTGACTCAATTTCTACTTTAATTTTTAAAATTTAAAATTTGCATGAAAAATTACACTGGCTGGAAAGAGCAGACATCAGACACGTCCCGGGAACTGGGTTCAGCGCATGTGCCATGCAGAAATCCCCGTCTACATGATGCATAAGCAGAATATATTTGTATTTGGCAGGCTCAGCACTAGCCCAGACTGAGCAGATGACCAAGTCCTAAAATGCCGTGCTTGCACTCCTTGAAGAAACCCATTCCCAAATCCATATACTCTTGCAATCTCCACCTTGGGCCATGCACCTGCCTTGATCCTGCTCACACCAAGGACATCTTGATGATAACCCTGGTTACGGACTCAATGAATATGAACCCTGTGTGCTCTGATGTGACACCCCAAGCCTCAGCAGAGCAATGATGCAGCACAGGGCATTTTAAATTATGCTGTGGAGTTAATTCCCAGAACAGGTATTTTGCAGGTCTGATGCAAAGATGCAAGAATGGAAAATACACAATGAAACACAGGGAGCTGACAAGAGCCTTTTTGGCATCTCATGACATTTTCTTGTCAAGCTCACCAGCCTGGGATATGAATTTGTTATAGTTCTGGCTACAAAGACACATTTTAAAGTAGCAGGGAGCATGTCGCACAGAATAGGGTCTTTTACCTGTGTTTCTGCACTGCTCAAGGAATGGAGATCCAGTGATGGGTCAGTTTTGAGCTCGGGCTCAGGAGCTGCAATCGGGGCTTTCACCAGGATATCTTCATCAGGGCTGGCTCCTAATCCTGCATCTTTCTGGTCACCTCCCGCCTCCTTAGGAGCATCAGTGTCTTTGTCCTCTTCGGATACCTGAGACTTGGGCCTCCTGAGGAAGGAGGAGAAGAGGCGGGAGAGACCCCGGCCCTCAGAGGTGCGACGTTCTTTCTTGTTCTGCTCCTCGTGCGTGGGGGTGTCTCCGTTGGAGGCCTTCTGCCTCTGGGACTGCCTCTCCAGTGTTGGCTGAGCTCCTTCTTCCAGGGAAGCCTCTTGCTTCTGTGATTCAGCAGCTCCTTCCTCCTCCTTGGCTTGCTGCTGCTCTGACTTGTCAGCGTCGGCTGCTGGGCTCTTTTCTGTTGTCATGATGATGCTGTACGAGAGGAGCAAAAGGGCTCAATTAAGAGGTTTCCAATACTCGTGTCTGACTGAGCTATTCAAACCAACCACGAGCACAGACACGCCATGTTCACCAGTCACACCGCCTTGTCACAGAAGCAGAATGGAAGGGACCCACAGGGATCATCGAGTCCAACTCTGAAGTGAATGGCCTGTAAGGGGATGAAACTCCGGCTGACTCCAGCCTACAAAGTCAGCAAAAGCAAAGTCATTCCTTTTGCTTCAGTTTGCTTTGAAGATAGTCTTTAAGGTCCCTTCCAACCTGAACCATTCTGGGATTATGTGATCTAAAACACACCAAACCACACTCCTGGGGACAGGACCCATCAGTGTTGAGCAATTACATCGTTCTGTACCAGACGAATCCAGTGGAGCCCAGCAGACTTTGGGATTCATAGGATATTTGCACTGCACACTGGAAAAATGTCAAATGAAAAGGTTTCCAAACAACATCCATAATGGAGAGCAGATTTCCTCAGAGCTTGTACTACTAAGCTGATGCAATGTTTATTTCAACTTTAGCCTGGGCTAAAGTTGGGTTGACAAAAAAAGATGGAAATCACATGAGAAGAATATCTATTTAAGGTATAAAGAGGACCCAAAATAATCATGCTTTAGAGGGGATAGACCTAATCTTTGCGCACCGTATCACATGTATCGGCAGCAATAAATTGCCACTGCTTACACTGAGCAAATAGCATATAATCCAATATGCCTCAATCCCCCAGCCCAAGCCTCAGTGTATAAACGTTTGCTCAAAATACACACTTAAATTTGAGAAACGTTCCAAGATGTCATCCTCCTACATATTATTACATTCATCAACTTTAATTTAACTCATCCTGGTTACTAAAAGAACCAGAGTGCTTGAAGGAGAAAAGCCCTCCCACCTCTTCAAAGGACTTTCTCCTTGCATTTAATGCAAACATTTCATATTATTTCTAGCACCATGGTAAAATCAGCACAGCATCACAGACTTTCCCTGAATTTGTTTCTGCAGCAACACAAATTTCCTGAGGTTACAGGGTTTGGTTTGAGGTTTTTGTTGGGTTTTTTCACTTGGACTCAGCCCCACCAGCCAGCCTTGGAGACAAGCGGCAGGGCTCATTTTAGCATGGTCTCCTGCAGAAGCCTAAGACAAAATTACTCTCCACTCACCATCTCCCCTCTGTGAGCTGCTCTGGGTATTTCCAAACCCAATGGAGTGGCAGAAGCCACTGAAACAGCAGCTTCCAACCTGCACTGAAGAAACAGGCACCCAAGCAGAGAACTTGCATCATGAGCAGGACCAGGGATGCTACAAGGCACAGAGAGTGCCCAAACCTAGATGTGCCCAGATGTGTCTGCGATCAATTTGCAGATGGCAGCAGATGTGTGACTTGTCCTTGCAGCTCTTACTTGTGCTCCCCTTCCTCCTGCAATCCCTTGCCACAGATGCTGCTGGCCCCATTAACAACCCATGGCTCCTACTGCAGAGAACCCCAGCCACCACACAGCCAATTTCTGCTTTTGTCAGCTCTCCAAGAACTCCTGGAGATGGCACAAGGCAGTGAAGAGGCGAAAGACTCTGTTCAGCCAAACACCCATCACCCCAAACCCACTATGCCAACGCTCAGGGCAAAGCTCCCAATGCCTCAGCACAGACAGAATGAAAGGGATGTTCTGCAAGCCTGTCCCACCACAATCACACACCAGCAGCCAGCGCCCTCAGGCACCAGCCTGCTTTGTAGGTGCTTCCCACTGTGTTTGTTTTGAATAAATACATTTGTAGGAATCGTTATCAAAACACACAACGTTGGACAAGTTGCTATTCAAACCAAAAAGGCAGAACCAAAGCTTTGGAGATGACGTTGGTGGGGAGGGCACAGCTGAGGAGTAGCTCTTATCGGCCGCAGGAAGCCCCAGGGACAGTCCACAAACGAACATTTCCTCTGGATGTACTTTTCTCTCTTTAAACACCAACAACTTGGAACAAGATTTATTGACTTGTTTACATTTCAAAGCCACAGTCACCTTTCCGGGGCAGGAAGGTAGGTCTGACTGGCGATGAACAAACATCTCCTTGTCTTTCCTCCATTCCCCAAGAACCACGCTGCAGCTCAGCCAGATCCCATCAGCAGTGCTGGGGATGCAGAGAAGGAGCCCTACTTTTCCCAAGAAACATTTCATAGTGGCCAGCAGCAGTAACTCACTGGGTACAGCACACATCTTGCTGCAAGACTCAAGTGCACTGCTCCAATGTGTGAGCTCCTGGCCGGCTCCCTCCCTTGAAGTTTTATGATCAGAAATTATTTCCCCTACATTCATTATCAAAAGAGATTTGTAAGTAACATAACTGAGAGGTTGTCCATGGCAAGGGAGTGGAACGAGATGGTCTTTAAACCTTCCAATCCAAGCCAGTCTGTGATTCTGTGATTACACAAGGAAGAAAATTACCTTTCCTACAAGGAGATGGGTGCCAAGTGGTGTTTTGTTTCCAACCCAGCCCACAGCAGAGCACACACAAAGAGCAAGGTTCCCACTCCACTGCTCTTCAATCCATCCCTTAGAGAAAGCACTGCCCACAGCCAAACCACAAGTAGGTTTTTATTTAAATTAAATTTTATTCCCTTGCTATTCTGTAAGGTGATTCTGCTGAGCTTGCAACATGCCTCGGGAGCTCCCTGGATGCTAGAGGAAAATGCTCTGCTATTGTATGAGCACTCAAACACTGCTGTTAACCTTCTGCTCTGAAGTGCCACATTGTAAATACTTCATCTGGGGGGGCTTTCTTTGGTAGAGGCTGAAGGTTTGATGTCAGACAGCCTGTAAAAGGTAAGCTCTCCACAACTCTGGACTGGAGAAGGTGTTAAACATTATGGAAATAAGGTGTTAAACATTATGGAAAAACTACAACAAAACTTAGGTATGATCCTAGGGAGAGATTTCAGAGTAACAATCTCATCAGAAAAGAGTACAAATATATATTTATATCTAAGCATTTTTAAGCTGAAGAGCATCCTTCACATAAGAAGGCTTTGGCAAAAGCAAGCAACCTGGAGAGAAAGGTGTTAAATACTTCCACAGCAGAAAACAGGCTTTGCCGTGCTGAGGACACCTGCACCATCGGTGACCTCCCACTGGCAACATCCTGCCTCATCTGAACCGGAGCAACCCCCAGGGGAGGACCTGGACCTCTCCTCAGGAATGTCCATGCTTTGGTGATAAAGAGGGAGCTCCACAGATCATCTCTCAAAAGACATCAGCAACTCGGAACACCAAATGTCAAAGCAAACCGGTGCAGGGGCAGCTCCTGAACCTGCTATATCTGCAAAGACCCTACAGCCCTCCAACCTCAGTGCTTATCCTTCTTTCTGGCCAAAGGCACAGATGTAGGGAACACACAGTACCTCTGTGGGCTTGGTGTAATTAATACATACTAATCCCTATTTCCTGCATCAAAATCCTTGAAACAAAACAGACTTAAAAAGTGAGCAAGTGCTCATTGTTCACCCTGCTCCCAACATATATGGTTCAATGATAAAACCACAGAACGCTTTGGGTTGAAGGGACCTTAAACTCATCTCATTCCAGCCCCTTGGCCTTGGCAGGGACACCTTCCACTAGACCAGGCTGCTCCAAGCCCCATCCACCCTGCACTAATTATCTGGTGAGCAGATGACGGCTAAACTCAGTTTCATCCCCACACGGCTCCATGGGTTCTGCTCTTACGGACATCAGAAGACAACCCCAATCTAAGCCAAACCATTCTTATTTTCCATCCTGCACAGACACACAGAGACTTATCTAAAAGATTTTAGAGTTGCTCAACACACCACAACAGCCCCCTGTTGAGAAAGCCTTCAACCTTTAAGAGAACAATAAATCCCTCCCTTATGGCGCCTGTGCTCTGGAAAGTTCTCATTAAGTGGTGGCACCTGAGTTCCCTGGACATGACAGTGCTGCTCATTTGGGCTGTTCCATGTCGAGTCACAGAGACTCAATGAAACAGGCAAGTCTAGATATGTGTCTGTCACCCTCTCCTACTTGTCAGCCTGCTTCAGTCTCTCTTATTTAGGCACCCACTAAGTTTAGGGATGGATGGCAGGCAGGCAGGCAGGCAGAAAGGGCCCTGGCACAGGCTGCCCAGAGAAGCTGTGGCTGCCCCAGGATCCCTGGAAGTGTCGAAGACGAGGCTGCATGGGTCTTGGAGCACCCCGGGATAGTGGAAGGTGTCCCTGCCCATGGCAGGGGGTGGGATGACACGGGCTTTAAGGTTCCTTCCAACTCAAACCAGTCTGTGATGCTGTGAAAAATCTAACTTATCCCTGTTTCCAAGCCTGGAAAAACGATTTATGGCTTATGTCATAACTTACTTAATTCCCAGTGGCTTAGTCTTTCAGAGAGAGAAGAAAAGGACTGCCCATAGGGAAGGTTCAGTTCTTGGAAACACAAACTGTCTCGCAGAGACGCTGAACACCAGATAACGGGTGGGACAAACTGTCTTGACCTTCCTATGCAAAAATGTGTGGCTTCACTGAACACTGCTGCTCCAGCAAGAGCTGGAGACAATGATAAGACAGAAATTTCTGCTAAAAATAGGCAAAAATCAAATAGTTTCAGCAACAGTGTGGTGGGTTTTTTTTTAAAATGCCTTCCTTCCCATTTCATAATATGTGTGAAGAGCACATAATTCACCAGGGAAACTACACAGAACGCTGCTTGAAATAAAGAGCACAGTCTGAAAATTCAGTTTTGTCAAGACCTGGTGCACGTGCAACAAACCTGTGGGTGGGAGAGGAGGAAACTGCAGCTGCCACCAGCATGACTTGCTCCACGTGTGTGTTATGTGTCCTACATGTGATTTTACTACAGAAAACATTGGACAGAGCTTGAAGCAACCTCGTCTAGTGAAGGCGTCCCTGGCTATGGCAGGGGGGTGGAATGTGATGGACGTTAAGGTCTCTACCAACCCAAAGCAGTCTGGGATTCTGTGACCATAGCAGAGAGCTGTTTGGTTGGGGGTTTCAAACAATGTAAGAAATTAAAATGCAATAAAATAAGCCTCTCAACAGAAATTCAAACAACTTTAAGATACTCTAAAGACTCAGAACCTTTCATTAAATTTATTTAATTAATTTATTAATAATTAATTCATTAAATTTATTGAATACATTTTATTAGAGGAATAATTAGTGCTGACATTTTATAACCTCTCTTAGAATTAACATGTCTCATCTTTCTGTGGTGGTACTTTGGATCCTGAACAAAAAAGATGCTGTCACTCAGCCTGACCTGGAAGGTAACAGGAGACTTCAGGAGCCTCATTGAACAGGGGAAAATAAACCACCTAACACAACACAGATGGCACACTGCAACTGCCCAGATTTAATTCTCACCAGACCAGCCCTGGTAATCTACTGCATGTCGGCAGCACCGTGCCCCTCTCCCATCTCCTGCTATCGTACAGCTTTCCTATTTAAATGAGGGCAAAAATAGTAGCTCACCATCTGCTGAAAGCAAATCATTTATGTCAAATTGAAGACTGGGCTTATAAAATGACCTGACTAAATGGAGTAGTAGTGCATTACAACTAAAGGGAGCTAAGAGCTCCTCCTCCGTATCCTCAAAAATCCTCCTGGATGGTACAGAATTCCTTACAAGGAAATTCATGGGCTTTGCTCATTGGTGAAGTGCTGAAAATTAAAAGAAAACGTGTAGTTGTCACTGGGGCCTTATCTACAGCAATGGATTTGGAGAGGCTGCCTGTGTGAGACCTGTCTGGAAACTCACTTGAACTTGGAGCAGTTGGACCCAGAACAGAGACACAGAGAAGGCATGTGCACCAGACTGCCAGAAAAATCAAGCTGCTCATAGACTATCCCTCCTCCCATTGCAATGCAATGCAAGAAGACTAAGAAAAGCATCAGTTTAATACAAATGCTGTTTCCCATTCAGTAGCAAGCAGTAACTCTTGGGGCTCCCTTCTCCTCTGCAGCAGAGGCCAGAGCAGAAACAACATGGTTTGGTCTCAAACACACATTGCCTGACAGTGCTGCTTCTTCAGAAACAAGTCTCCGAACCCTCCTGAAGGACACAGGGGCTCAGCCTGGCAGGCAGCAGTCACTCCAAAACCATCCTTTGCCAAAAGAGCCGGTATCTGCCTGACCCAGCAGAGGGAGGGAGGGATCCATCCAAGCCCATCCCCACCCTACAAGCAGCTCAGCCCCTGTGTGGTGCAGATAACATCCTGGGGCTGCTCTGTCCACCAGCCTCCCATGGAAGCAGGGAGCATGGGCACCCAGCAGGCACCAGAAATCTGTGCAAAGAAAAGCAGCAGAACAGTGCTTACAAAAGCATCCTGAGCAAGCCACTCCATCACAGGGAGGTAATGGCAAGGACAGGCTCCATCCCAGCAGGTCACTCCATCACAGCCACTCCTGACTCTGCACTGAAGGAATACCCATGGTAGCAATGACAGCACAGCAGAGATGACAATGCCACCGCTGCGTGTGACGATGGCTCTCTCTGCAGCAGCATTCCATCTTGCTAAAGCAACCGTTCAAGAGAAATAAGCAATAGCTCTCCATCAGCTGAACAAGAGGATTTTTTTCATGAATTATTCATAAGGTGTTTTTTCTGACTGAACACAGATGTGTTTACTTACACTGTGCCTCATTTACACTCAAGGTTTAACATAACAGGGCTCATATTTTTTCCTTATCATTTCCCAAGAACACAAGTAAAGCACTTTTTGCTTTTGTTGCTCTCAAATCAAAGCTATAATTAGAAGCCCTGAAGGCCCTGCATGCTCCTTTGATAAAGAGCTGCCTGCTAGATAAATACAACCCCTGCACACACATACACACCACACACACACACAGAGGCACCTGCTGAACCACAGTGGATGAACCACTGCTGCACCAAGAGCCAGAAGGATGTTTGATGCTACAACCTCTTAACAGGCTCCATCACTGACTGCCCCAGTTCACACACATGGGCTGTTTCTCCCTTGCGTGCCAGGGACATCACACTTAAGTGCTTCATTTGTTACTTCATGGCTGCAATGCAATTTGCATCCACCCAAGTGCCTCAAATACATCTGCCGCACCCTAGTACAACGCCCCAAATTCATTAAAAATAACCATGATCACGCAGTTAACTCGGATGTTATTAGCACACATGAAATGCACAATATTTGAACTGTGGGAACCACTTACAGGAAGGCCTGGGATGACAAGCGCTAGGCTTGTTCTCTGCCGAGCCCTCATGAAAGCTGGCTGAAAAAGCTGGATGAAAACGTCCACAACCCTGGCTTTCAGCTGGCCTTATTGCTTCAAAATTGACACCAAATATCACAGAATCCTACCTTAGTTTGGTTGGGAAGGGACCTGAAAGCCTCTCTCATTACACTCCCTGCCATGGGCAGGGACAGCTTCCACTATCCCAGAATGCTCCAAGCCCCATCCAGCCTGGCCTTAGACATTTCCAGGGATCCAGGGACAGCCACAGCTTCTCTGGGTAACCTATGCCAGGGCTTCCCCACCCTCCTGGGGAAGAATTTCTCCCCACTATCCCACCTAATCCTGCCCTGAGGTGATTCCTCTTTATTCCCTCACTATCTGCCTGTGTAAAAAAGTCCATCTCCCTCCTTTTTATAAGCCCCTTTAGGTACTGGAAGGGGCTCTAAGGTCTCCCTAGAGCTTTCTCTTCTCAAGGTTGAATACCCACAACTCTCTCAACTTGTTAAGGACACTTAAGTTAGCATGACCCTAGTTGATTCCAAGATCTTTTCTTCTGACAGCAACACTCCAAACATATTTAATGCAGAGGAAACAGCATTCTCCCCCACAAAAGCCTGCAGTGAGGGAAACTCCCACGAGTGCCTAACCCAGTGGTGCCTGGGTCTGCCCAGGAGAACGGCAATGTGGTTTTGTGCTGTTTTAATGAGTTTTAAGAAGTTGTACCAGCTGCCAGGCTGAGTTGATTTACTGGTTTGCTCTCACATGCTCACTGCCACCATCGAGCAGTGAAACGAGGGCTGCAATTAACTAAAATTACCATTACAGTAATTATCAGCCTGAACATTGCACTTTTAAAGATTAATGACCCTTACCTAGGAGTGCAGGAGGCACTGGCCAGCTGCAGATTATCTACTAAATTCCTCAGTTCTTGGTCTTCTGGCCAAGCCCCAGCCACTTACACCTGCAGAGCAACACAGGGGATGAAGAGGCTGGAGATCTCAGCAACCAACCAGAATGGAACAAGCCAGATGCAGCACAGACACAGATGCCAGCTATGGAGACACAACTGGGACAGAAAAAGCTCCAAGGAGCCCAAGGGAATGAGTCAGTGAGCAGAGGGGTTGCAAAGCCACGTTTCACTGGGTGGGTACGAACACCCCAGGTATCAGCACACAGCAGCCTGTGCTGTTCCTGCGCTGGGAGAAGGCTTTGTTTCAGGAAGGCCCGCCCTTTTCTGAAGTCTCCTCTTCTTTCAGGGCTCAACATCCCATGCAACAGCACAGAAAAGGAGAAGAAAACCATTCCCACCACAAACCTCAAGCTGTAAACTCCCAGTATGACAGAAAGAACCCAACCTTCAACAACTTGTAAACTCGCAAGATCAGGCAGCTTTGTTTTAGAGCCCACTAAGAGCTAATTGAGGTCCCCCATCAAAAGCAGCAGAGCCCCCTCCAAGCTGGCTGCAGCTCCCCAAGGCACACAGAAATGGGGAATGCAAACTGGGATGCTGCTGACCTTGCCTCAAGACTGGCAGCCGCAAAGCATCTTCTGTGGGGACTGTGTACAGGAGGGAGGTGAGGAGACACCTCCTCCAAAAAGCTCCCCTTTTTATTTTCTCCTTTTCTAAAAACTATTGCAGGTGATGGTTAAACTCCCAGAAAAAAACCCATGGGAATGACCCTACTGCACATCTGCAGGCTCCTCTCTATTCCCAAGAAGAGCACGCGAACATTCAAAACCTGGGTGTAACCATGTTCCCAACAGACCTGGTTCACAGGCAACAGGCAGAAAACCAGCCACTCAGCCAGGAGTCAGAAGCTGTTTGTAAAGCCTCAAGTTACTGACTCCATTTGACTGGGACACACTCCAGTGCCATAAGGGCCCCAGAAGGATGTTGCCCCAATGAATGCAGCACCAGAAGAGCACTGCATGTCCCAGGAACATGCTTGGACACTTCACACCACCTCCATAGGGATGGATTTCTTCCCAGTTTTCCTGCTCATGATGCTCAGTGACCACAAAATCACCCTTGACCCTGGGGTGGCTCCACAAGCCAGGCAGCAAAGGCGAAGATGGTTCCTGGAAAATCACGGCGGATTTTGTAACACCTCCGAAGCAGAGGATGTTCTCCAGAATCCCTCCCAGGGATCCTGCACCACAGGTCAGGTGACACCCACCCTGAGTAAAAGAAGCAATGGGCTATCAGTGCTTGGATTAATGAGACATCCTCATTGTTAGTCCCTGTCCCATAACAAAGTCATTCTCCTCTTAGCAAGGCTAAGGAGAAGCCCTCAGTGAGCACAGTTTCCTAATACTTCCATTGCACAATGTTCTTTAACCCCTATTTGCACAATTTGGCCTGTTTCATGCATGCAAAAAGCACCTCAGGGATGCCTGGAGGTTCTGACCTGTGTCCTCACACACCTCACTTCTGCTTCTACACAAGATCCCACAGCACCATCCAGAACAGCCGAAGAGTTTGGGATGGGAACTGTGATAGTGAGAGACACCAGGACACCAAACTAACATGGGGTGACACAACTGTCACCTTCCCAAGGCTGTACCCCAGCATGGCTGGCAGGGAGAAAATCCTCTCATCCCCACCAGGAACAGGAACCGATCAGAAGGGGAATGTGAAGTAGCAATTAAATACCATCATGTGCAGTCAGCAGTCTGTTATGGCATGTAGCAGAGCAGCTAAGTCCTGTCACCTCCCAGAGCTGCTCCTTTAGTGAGCATACAGACTGCAGCGGAACCCCTCTCACCCCCTCCAAGATTTGGCCTCCAGCCGTTTCCACCAGTCTGTTTTTTCCACCCAGCAGTGAAATCAGGCAGCTTTAGTTTTTAATCCCCTTAATTAGGGGTGTGCAGCAGTCTTCATTCCTTAATTACATTCATTGACACATCTGATGCAGCACATTTACAAACAACCATTTTCACTGAAGGTGGCTTTGAATCAAAATTGCTGTTCAATTCCCACACTGGCTGTGCAGTGTCACCAACAGGGAGAAGACACAACATGGCATTCTGGATGCTTTAACAAGACACACAGCTTGGAAATGCTATTTTCATTAAATAATCACCTGTTTCTTTGGCAAAGCAGATAAACCACTGGCAGTCTGAGGCTTCGGAATGGGAGTGCAGCTCTCAGAAGTTTACAGCAAAAAAAGTGACCATTTCAGGCAATCCTCTCCATATTGACCCACGGGATGGAGGGGCGGCATTTCAGTGCCTAGCCTGATGATTTTGGTCCACCACCATTCAGTAGCTCAGTTAAAGGCAGACAGTGGGGATGCTCCATTTCAGCTGTTCAGCTGTCAGGAATCCCTTTGATCCTCTGGGACAGCAAACACTCAGTGAGCACTTTATCACCCCCACTTCTGCAGAACAGATAATAATGACGCTGACACCTTCTGCCTGCCCACAGAGCCATGGCAGTGTTATCCCACAGGGAGCCTGTGCTCACTCCTGCTTTGAATTACTGCCCCAGATCCCATCCTGATGCACTAATGGCTCACCAGGGTAGAGCAGCTGAGCTCCAGCCAGCAGCCCGGCCTATAAGCAATAGGAAACGGTGAACAGGATATTAAACACCACCATGGGGGGAAGGAAGAGCACTGATTTAAAGAATGGGATGGAAGATAAGATGGTATTGTGAGGAGTTTTTCACCACTGGAGACCTAAGTAAGGATCCATGCTGGTTCCTGCAGCACACTCTGCTCAGCTCTGGCATCAGCCCAGGGTCGCTGCAATTATTTGCATGGAGGAAATGTACACAAACATCGCTTTCTTCAGACTACAGAAAGGAAAAGGAAGTTGTATTAACCCTCAGTACAGCAGGGAGGGGTGAGAAATACACATTGCAGCCACATTCAGGGGCTGTTTGCTCATATTTTTGGTTGCCGCCCTCCGTTCTGCACTGGATGGGTTGGTGTGGGAGGCTGTCATGGGTTGTGATTTCACTGAACAAACACCAGCACAGCCACGTTTCACTGGCTCTCAAGTGGTATTTTCTACCTCTTCAACACCCACCTTTGCCACTCAGCACACCATAGCAGGGTTAGTGCTGAGTATCACACTGGTGTTCCTGGATGGCCCTTGTGTTTCTGAACAAAACACCACAGCACCTTCCCTTACAGCCACACTTAATCCTGCTGGCTGATCCAAACACTGCTCCACGCAGGACCTCCATGGACAAGGTGCACCTAAAAGGATCTCTCGCACCCTCCTGTATGGCTACACCAGACCTGCTTTTTCTTCCATCACCCCTGCTCTTTCTTCCACCACCCCCTGATTCCCTCCAACCTTCTCCCCACTTCCAGGGGCTGCCCAGGACTCTCTTCCCCGCCAACTTTTCTCCCCAGTTCTCTCCCTTTTATCCTGTATTACACACCACTCTGGGAGATGTTTAACGTCCCTGAGAGCATTAAAGGGAGCATAGCTATTAAGTCAGGTGGGCATGTGCACTGGGGAAACTGAGGCAGCACTTGGAAGTTGTAAACCAGCTTTCTCCACTCCCACCGGTGCCAGTGCAACCTGCCACAGCACAGCCAGGATACTGCTGGCCACCAACCAGCTGAGAAGACAACAATAAACAGCTTCCAACTGTTTTAACATTGCAATACTTTTAAATAAATGAAGAGCCAGTAAAGACAAAATATATTCTTTAGTAGTGATAAAGCATATGCAGAAACAGTAGCTGGTTTAAATTTCTCCCTATTAGAATAAATTGTACATGGGGCTAGTGGTGCTTTCTGGGTAAGCTACTGGCCATATATACACAATTCGGCATCCCATTTATACTTATTTTATGAGTTAGGTCTCAAAATAATACTTATTCTATGTGAAGTGTGTGCTTGTGTGTATACACACAAACCCCCAACAATATAACGGTGGTAGTAGGAACAACCACATGCTTTTATTTGGAGAAGCTTTGCTTATTTTTCCCTTTTTTATATTTAAATCCTAGCAGTGCAGTTGCTTCACACGCAGCTGAAGCCGCACTTAGCCCAAGAGTGCTTCATCCAGCTGAAAGCTCCACAGATTCACAGGGACTCCCCGTAGCTCAGGTATTTATCAAGTATCAAAAGCAACAGCAAATTAAGAATAAACCATATTATTCTCAGTATTTTTCATCCAAAATCAATTGGTCTTGCCCAGTACTGAAGACTAAATGGAGATCCCCAGCTAAAATTATGCTGCTGAAGGGCTGCGAATCCCACAGCCACAATTCCAGACAAGTGAGCCACTCTTTTCACCATGCTGCTGACAGCAGGAGCCACACAACAATATTGCTGAAATCCACATTCATGCAGCACAAGGGAATAAAATGCCACACAGATCCTCTTTTCTGCAGGCTCTGGTGATACCATTGTTCGGGTTAAAACTGCCATGAGAAGACCCTTCAAACTAGGCCAGGGTGAAAGAGTGGAGAGAGCAAAAAGCATCGGTGAGCTCACCCAGGTACCCCAGCCAAACCCACTCCTTGGTCCTCCAATAAATATATTCTTAAACTAAGCCACCTCCTTTGCACTTCCTTCAGGTTCTCTTTCTATACACACAATATGAAGGTATATAGTTACCTGTTGCTCTCTAAGATGAAAATAATGAACATACAAACGAGGTCTGAGCAGGTTGAGCTAGCTGGGAGGCACCTCCTCACCAGTGTAAGCTGTGAGCAGGGCAATACGGAAAATAAAAAGTAGAGAAATGGGAGTCTTTGCAGTGTGTAGGGCTCCCAGGCAAGAAGTGTACTTTAAGAGTAAAAAGCAAAAACAAGACAGAAACAAATGCAATGAGCTGGTCTCTGTGTAGGACATCAGTGCACAGCCTGAGCTCAGTCCAGCTCCCCAGCTAAACAAGCTGCAAAAACTCTTCAGAAGCGAACTAGAACTCCACAACACAAACTTTTTGTTCTCTTATTCCTAAGCATGGGAGATGTTTTAAAAGTATCTGCCTTACCAGGTTGTGTCCCCTGCTCAGCATCCAGGGAAGGAGAAGAGGACCTGCCCTGCAGGCTTTGGTTCGCTGCCTTGGCTTTGAAGCGCCTGTGTTGAGCACAGACCTTGCTGGCATCTCTGCCATGTGGATTTGCCGTTTCCCAGGCATTTTACCTGCTGACATTACAACTGCAAGCCTGTTTGTTTTATTAAACCGTGCTCCTACTCTTAAGCTACCATCCAATTACTGCTCCACATTACTCAGTGCTCAAGAGTGGACATTAATTACAGAGTACCCTGCGAACAAGGCTGCTGCCTGCTGAACTGCACAGAGCTGGAACATCCAGGACTAGTGTCTCCTCTGGGAGAAGAAACAGAGAGTCCTGGTCTCAGTGGTGGATTAACAGTCCTGAGCATGAAGGGCAGGTTTGGTGAAACAGATGATGAGCATCATAGCCTCAATGCCGAGATTTCAGCAGCCCTTTCGATCTCTCATGTACCCAGAGCAATAAATACCCATTTTTCCCTATGGGATTCAACAAAACAGAGCACCAGTTCAAGCCTGGGGATATTAATCCAGAAATCTCCAGGATTAAGGGCACACACTAGCAACAGCAGACAGTGCTGTATCAACAGTGCTGCCCATGAATTTTAAGTGCCTTTGGCAAAGCATTCAAAACCAGGAGGATGAAGACCCCAAATTCTATGTGAGAAATGCCTGAGTACCATGGCCCTTCAAGCACAGGTAACTTTACACCAAGAAGCTGAGCTGTTCAGGCATTAACAACAGACCTGTGAGGTTAGGACCCAAAATAACTCCCTGTGCAGAGCACAGGGACACAGGAATACATGTGAGCCTTTGGGAAGAGCACAGAATTCCTGTTTGCCTTCACACAGTGGCCTCTGCAGACAGCAGCACAAGTTATTTTGCAACTCACATTGCTCAGATTTAATAATCCCCCTAGTTTAAGACATTCTTCTGTTGGATTTGGAGAAAGATCCCGTAAATTCTGGCCTATTTTTTTCCTTTCTACAAGTAGATCTTTATTGCACAATGCACTAATGCAGTGCCACTTGCCTGAAACAGTGATATGCCAGAAGGAAACAGCACTTCACCATGATTATCTACTTATTTCTAAATTGAGTATTAGATTTTTTTTTCTCAAAAATGTGTTTCTCTTTGCATGGTGCAGTGCACTTTCAAAGTGTTTCACCAACAGCACTGAAGAACCCAGTCTTGACAACAGCAGGGAAGATCAGTGCTAGACTTCTAAATACAAGAGGAAAAATTAAAAGGTCAATAACTCTTCTCTGTGCCTCACTTCTGCTCCCAGACCTTGCCAAACACAGCTTTTGAGAAAAATCCATGTTGTAGCACTGGAGCAATGAACACCATGGTGGCTTCAACTTCTCACACCAAGGACTTGCCTGCATGGGGACACAGGGAACATGTTCCACATCTGGGACAGTGTCGGTCAAGTATTGTGAAGCAGCAGGACATGCTTCCATAACCCACAGCATATTTTATATTAAGAGCAGCAATTAAATCAACTAGTGGTCACCCAGCAAGATGCTATTTTACCAAAGTTCATTTTAAGCAGCAAAACCAACTTCCAGTACAGTGTAAAATAAGAAGGTGCCACACTAGCATGCACATGCTCATGCCATTGGGAAATCGGGAATGGCTGCATAGGCTTCTGCTGCAGGGGGCTTATAACAAACACTTCATTAGTACCAGATGGGTAGATCTCAAATTCCAAATGAAACACACACATCCCCATTTACAGTGATTCAACCCAAAAAAGCCAGTCCTCCAACTAAAATGCAAGTGCTAGATCCATTTTTCTCCTCAGTATGTACAGATCACACATATGATCACTGCAAAAGCCAGAAGGGACTGTGCTGGGTACCACACTGGCTAATTACTTGTGTGACAAATTATCAACTTAAAAATAAAATATCTGCACTGCTCCAAGCTGAATTTTTTTTCCCATTTTGCATTTTTTTCCAATTTGCATTAAAAATATATATATAATTCACTGCTTGGAGCAGCAAAGACAATTTTTTTTTTAAACACAGCAACAAATTTCAAGCCTATTTCTCAAAGCATCATCAAAGAGCTCATCACTGCCAATACCAAGAGGTCTGGATCTTTTGGTGTCTGGGAATCAACTCTTAATTTTAAGTTTTCACAAAGCCTGTTTTCTTGTTTTCAAGAAACTCGCCCCATCCTGAGGTCTAGTGACTCATCCCCAGACATCTCTGACTTGCAGCACCTGAACTGACTGCACCCATGAAACACCTTGTGACTAGGCAAAACCAGAGT
Organism: Dicaeum eximium; assembly: GCA_013396995.1. Classification (NCBI taxonomy): domain Eukaryota; kingdom Metazoa; phylum Chordata; class Aves; order Passeriformes; family Dicaeidae; genus Dicaeum; species Dicaeum eximium. Next base: position 122,874 of record VWZP01000840.1, read on the forward strand.
CCATAGGTGAGAAAGCAGGGCAAGGAGATCAACTCGGAAAAACAGAAGAAGACTGCACGCTGCCCAGTCACTGTTTCTTCTGGAGATGTGGAACTGAGCAACTGCTGGGTTTGGTTGACATAGGGATGTTGAGATGATGCTCAATCTTGTGAGGTGCAGCCGGCTGCATGTCTGCCCTATTTCCTTAAATTCCAAACTCACTTGCTCCAACAGCAAAGGTCTGACAATGCTTTATAACAGAGAGGCTTGTGCTTTTCTCTCTCCACTTGTTTTTTGTTTTAAATAAACATCTCAAAATATTTTCTCAGGGAGCGTTTCTGCTGAAGAGAACTGGGGAAAAACACAAGCAGACACTTGAAGTAGACAGGAACCACCCACTCACAAACCTGTTTCAGAGGTGCACAGCTGCAGCTCCAGTTGATGTTCTCTCCCCCCAGTCTATAAAATTTATTAGAACAAGTGTTTTAGTAAAAAAACCAAATGTTCTTCACCAATCCTATAATGCTTTTCTAGTGGTGAAGCTGAAGTGCTATTAAAGTTACAATTAATCAAACCTCAGTTTCAGTATAACTCATCACTCCTTGGTTTTCTGCCACAGTCAGAAGTTTCAGAAGGTTAACCTGTTTCCAAAACAAGCAGAACCTATCAACAAATTTTCATCTGATTTTTTTATTTAATACATTGAAAGGGCAGAATTCTTTGTTCCCTTACATTTGTGTTTTCAAAGGCCAGGCAGGAGGTGGTACCTCTGCACAGCAAAACCAGGGCTGAGCGCTTTTGCAGCTGCTCCTACCACAGGAGTAATTTACAACTGTTTGTGCTGAGAAATCATGAGAAATGGTTAACATACAACCACTTCCCCCAGCAGCATCAGCCCAGCAAACAGAGCCAACCCTGTAACCAGGTTAGTACCTCACTGAGACATCAATGAGCTCTGTGCACACCTTCCAACCTCCTGAACCTGTGTATGATGGAGCTTTGGGCACAGGGCACTGGCACCTCTCCTTCACCTGTATCTGCAAAGAACCTTATCACTGTCACAGATGTAGCTGTGCATCTACCTCAAAAAAAGGAGAAAAAAGTTTTATTCCACTGTATTTGCATATGCTGTGCATAATACAGTGTATTTGCATTCCCAGATTGCCAGCCTTTGCTGTGATCAGCACTGTGCAGATCAAACCCACCAGCTCAACAATCAAGCAATGCTCACGCTACAGAGTCCAGCTCAATTATAAAAAGAAATAAACCTGCAAGAAAAGCATCACAGTGAAATACTGAATTTCTCTGTAATTGCAAGCCTCCTTGCTTTGTGAATTCATCCCTCATGTCCATTATCTACTCCCATTCCTGCATCAGGAGGCATGCAGGCAAGTAACACTAATAGATTCAGTTTCCCCAAGTGATCCCTCTCGATTCATCATGCAACAGGGACTCTTTTTTAATAAACCACATCTTTGCAAAAGGAGTATCGCCATATGTCATCATCAGGATAGAGGAAGAGAGTCAATCATAATTTTTAAATAAGCCAAGAGCAGCAGCTGCAAAACATGAAGCCACTAACATGTTCGTGCCACTGCTGGTTTCACCACCGGCATCTGATGGGTTTTGCAGGTGGGAGGAAGAGCACCTGAACCAAGAAGAGGAATGCTTTCTGCATTGGTGCCCCAAAATTGAGGGGATGGGAGACACCAGCTTCAGATGGGAGACATCTTGCTTCAGAATGAAACAAAATTTAAAAACTTGCTTCAGTGTGTAAACAGAGGAAAAAAGGTCATTTTTTGAGACAAACATGCTTGGACACTAGAAGTCCCTTGGGTTCTCGTTATCAAGGGGATGAAGCATCCCCAACCTCACTGAAGAGATGGAAGGGATGGAGTCCTGCACTCGGACGGGCACAACAGCTACTCTGACCTCATCAATCAATCCCAGCTTTATTCCACCATTTCCTGGAGGAGTGAAGGAAAAGAGCAGAGATGGGTAGGAGCAAACAAACTGATACTGCCACCCATAAACAAAGGAAGTGTTTTTTGAAGGCAGCATCTCAGTAGACCTGATGGAAGTAACAGCAGCAGTTACAACAACAAACCCCTTCAGAAGTCTGAAGAAACTATAGCACTCACTAGAAGCAGTATCAGAGGAGTTCAGCACGTGGCTATTTACCCCCATTATCACCAGCATACCCTTCCCATGTTGATGCAGTTGCTCCCACTGCAGATAAACCCCCTTCTCCAGGGCCATTGTGACAATATTAAATTTTTTAGAAAGCCCTGAAGAATAAAGCTAGCTCATCTGTGTGAGTCAGCAAATTCGTATGTCTGCAAGACCCCTTTTCCATCATGTTTAAACACCTGGGAGGGCCTGGCTGCACATGAAAATCCATGGAAAAGCAATATATATGTACCCTACATTCTCCCCCTTCCAAAACAATTTCTCTTGCTAGTTGTTCCCCCTCTCTGAGAAAGTGTGGGGGCCTTAAACTCTTTTGACTAGAAATGCATATAAACAGCTGAAAATTTGCGTTTTCTCTGGACCTGAACTCTTCTCCAGCCCCCAAAGCTTCCAGCTTTTCCTCAATGAAAGTTATTCCTGCAGCTGGACCAGGCAGCCCACTCTGAGTCTATTTTGTTGCTACCTCATGTGCATATTCACCAAGATTCTCATGAGCTTCTCACCACACACACTCAACTTTCAAGTTGGCAGCTGGAGATAAAAAAGCAGCGATATCAGCATCAGCCACCAGCACAATCCCAGGAGGAATGGAGGGACATGGGAGCAGTGCTGGTACTTCCCAGGATGAGGGATGGAGGGGAAGTGCCAGGGAAGCGACTGATACTCATCCAACCTGGTTTCCCCCTGCTCAAATTGTAATATGTGCTACCAAGGGTCCTAAAAATGCTGTTTTCTTGCATGGAATATGACCCCTTCCTCCTACAAGCTATAGGGGTCTGCCTTCTGTCTGTGTCAGGGTATGTTTACATGATAAATCACCTTTTTACTGCCTCTATACACTTACACACACTCATGGCAGAAGAAAGGAATGCTGGTTACATGACTTCTTTCGACTTCAGACCAACAACCACCCCCACAATTTAAACACACAATTTCCATCTTAACTGTCAATTCACTGCCAACCAGTAGCTGCAAAACAGGTATTTAGGCCAGAAAACTTTGGCCTAATGCTCGATTTCAAGATTTTTCAGACCAAATGAGCAGCGGAGTTTTCATGGTACATGAAGGACTGGAGGACTCCCTTGTACTAGGAGGATGACAGCTCACCACTGCTCTTCTACAAGTGGCTCCACCCCTGGAGGGTCCCACTGGCTTGTGTCTGATGTCCATGTCAAAGTGCCACTGCCAGGATACGTGTCTTTGCCAACAGGACTAATACACTATGCACACATAGAATTCAGTATTTAAAGGACAAACCAGCAGTTTTTGTTTGGGGATTTAAGCAAGTTTCTTGTCAGTCTGCAAAACGTCACCCTGAGCTGCCTCTACACCGACTAAAATTTGCACTTTCCCATAAAGCCCCAGAGCATTCTGCTCTCCTCTGGCCCTCATGTTAAGAGGGGAAATCAGGGATATACATTTAGGTGGGATACCAGGAAAAGTTTCTTTCCCCAGAGGGTGGTCAGGCACTGACCAGAATCCCCAGGGAATGGTCAGAACCCTGAAACTGCCTGAGCTCCAGGAGCATTTGGACAATGGAGAACCCTCTCAAGGATACACAGGATAGGACTGTTGGGGTGTCCTGTGCAGGGCCAGGAGTTGAACCTGATGATCCTTGTGGGTCCCTTCCAACTCAGGAGATTCTATGACATTGGTTATAGGTTGGTTCAGGAACTGGAAGGCAGCATACAAGGCAGGGCTGCAGGAGGAAAAATATTTGCTGGCTAGGGCAGCTGAAGCTGAACCTGAAAGATTTTTATCCTTCCATGAACCAGCCCCTGCCCAATGACAAACGACTCCTAGAACTCCCCAGGAATGGTTACCAGCTGCATGTTTCTCATTTTCCAAGTGCCTGGCTCAAGGCACTGCAGGCACCTCACAGAGGCAGAAACCAGGGCTGGAACATAAAACGTTTCATCATGCTCCATGTCAATGGGATAAAACCAAACCAACCTTCAAGACATCCTGGAGCATCTAGACCATCTCATGAGTGAATTGCAAAGACCAGCTCATGCTTTTGATTCATTTGTACACAAGCACTGCAGACTAATTCGGGTGGGAATTATTAATCCCATCTTTGAAGCAGAGTTTGAATAACAGGGAATAAATACAGCCTTGAGCCCTGGACACAATAAGATGGGCCTGTCCCCACTTACACCCTTCTCACTCTCATATTCAATGATACACAGGCCCTAGGAGTGAAAAGTCCATATGGAATCATGCTCCAAGGCCACACCAGCACAGAAAGGTAAGGAGATGCTGTGGGACCAGCAGTAGCACACGCCATCTTCCACCTCTAAGGGTTTGCCTCTGCAATTCTACTATAAAGCCACATGAGAAGCTTAGTTATTTATTTAACTAAAAGCTTTTAATTATCTCTCTCACACACACATTCCATGGGGTGGGGAAGGAGCAGAATAATCAGCCTACAACCAGTGACCAGAGGGTTCAAAGGAATTGTGGTTTTCATAGAAATAGCTAACTAGCCCAATTCTTCTTCCACTGCTTGCAAAGCATACTCCCATTCCCAGGGTCCAGCCATGGCGTGTTTTGCTGTGGTTACATCTCAGGCTGAGCTGATCCCTGTAACGAGGACTCCATTTTGACAGAGCAACAGATCCTCCACAGGTCTGGGCTCCAGGTTTCCTGAGGCAGCCACAAAGGGTTATTCCATTGTGTGACCCTGTCTGAAAGCCAGTCTGACATCCCATGGCACTCACCCTCACCAGAAGATGGACTGGGCTGCTCCCCAAAAATACACATATGGGAGGGAAGCACCCAATGCTCTGGCCGTGGCCACGCCACCAAGCAGCCATGGAGCTCTTCCACCACCCGCAAAACGAAACACTCCTGAGCTGCTCATCTTTCTACATCTTTCAGGCTCTGCATTAAGATCAGTGAGACACAAAATTCTCAGTCCCTTCCAAAAGCACTAGAGTTCAAGTGTTGTGAGACTTTATAAATTATAAACCACTGCTATCAACATTTGCTCTGAGCACAGCAGCTAAAGCAAGCTGGCATGGGAACTTGTTTAAAAATCCCAGATCAGAAATGCAGCAGGGTCTGGAAGAGCATGCCCTGGTAGAGTACAATTGCTTGAACAAACCCCCGAAGCCTACACAATTCCCCTCTCTGTGGAACTGCTCCATTTAAAAAAAAGAAAAAAAAAAGAAAAGAAAAAAGAGAGAGCGAGAGAGAGAAAGATTTAGTCCATCTACACAATCTACACGGACAAACTGAAAGCACTGGCTTTTAATACACAATGTGAGCGGTATTACACAAGCAAAAATTCACATAAACAGAAAACAAGCGTAAACAACTGACTGAACGTAAAGAAACTAATAATATTAATCTGGATTAAGTACAAGCCATAAACATTCCTACCTAATCCATCTGATGGACAAAGATAAATCCCTGCTATGCCGCATCCTACAGTTCTTTGCAACGTAAGAAACCACAGTACTGATCAAAACAGTAGTAGATAAGACATATAAAGGGAAATCTTTACGCATCGTTGCCTGCTTAATCTACACAAGATTAAAGCAAAAACAAAGCACCAAGAAAGCAGAATAATCATTGCAAAAGACCCCCAGGCCCAGACTGTCATTTCTACTCCTGATGCAAAGGAGTAGAAACACTTCTTTCCCCGGAGAAACACACAACAGAAGAAACACAGCTCCAAGCCTGAACTACCTGAGTATCTGCTATTCCTTAATGCTATAGGAAAACAGCACAGAAGTTAGAGGGAAGCCAACAGATCTGCAGTAGAGTTTAAAAGTACCAAGTAAGGTTTATGATAGGAAATTATTTGCATCCATTGGGCTGCTGCAGAGACCCTCACGCTGTCCTACTAAAGCCCTTAGATTCATCACAGCTTCCCAGGAACGTAAAAGCAGCTAAAGCGAGTTCAGACACTGACCCAGTGTGGCACACCAGTACAGCTCAGCTCTACCTCCCCACTGCAGCCCCACACACACATGCCTCCATCTATAGAAGAGTCGGAAGCTTCCACTAGGAGCAGGGATCCCTGGCCTGGATACCTGGGGAAAGCCCAGATCTTTCCCACTTAGCACAGAAAGAAGATCTCTGAGCGTCACCGATTTCTAGGGCTTTTTCCAAGAAATAGAGGAAATACGGCAGTAAGGGGATGAAGAAAAATCCACCCAGCAGTGACACAGGTACTGCCATGGTTCCCCCAAATGAAGAGGCTCTCAGCACATACCCCTCATTTGGGAACACAAGGAAAGATGTTTGAGGAGAAACTCCTAGTCAGATGCTGTGGATACTCAGCCAACACTTCCACTGAAAATCCAAGGATGAAGAGCCTGAGGTTCACCTGCTGACCCCAAAAATCCAAGACTCCTTTGAGATGCCAAATAACTACCGGTGAGAACCTAGTACAGAGCCACTGCCTTCCATCAGCAACCCTTCTGTACACACAACCTTATTCCAGCACCTTACATGCCACATTTGCATCATCATCCACCTATCAATGTATCAAAGCACAATGGAGCATCCCAACATCCCTGCAAGCTACCCCGGCAGAGCAACACTTTGATCTCTAATGAATGAATCTGTGGAGGTGACTGCTCACTAGATAAGCCACATCCTTGCCAGCCCATGTCTCATCCATTCAAATATCTGCTCAACAAGCAGTAAATGGGGCAGTAGGGGAGACGTTGTTTTACCACTACCCAAAAATCAAATGCTGTCAAATGAAAAACACCGTGGATGCTCATGCAGAGCACAAAGGCACTTGGCAGGGAGATACTGGAGCCAGGAGCTGTAGGTTTGGAATATCATCGCCTGAAGCATTTTTAGGATTTAGGAACATACAATGTTTGGAAACAGGCCAAGAGGAGTCCTTACTCCTCTCCCACAAAATGCTTTGCTTTTGATAAGATTATTTGTGTTAACTTGCAATTGTGAGATCAGATGAAAACAGAGGTAATTCCTGTACTTGTCACTTAAATTGATACAGGAAATAATTAATGTGTTTATATTAGGAAAAAAAAATCATCCTTCTCTCTGTTTCATAAGGTTCTAATTGAGTTCTCAAGGTAAGGAGCATGCACTTTGTTTATCCTGATATTTATCTTCCGCAGCAGATTATGTTTGTCCATGGGAATCCTAGAAAATCCTCGCCTTCTTTATTAAGGCCATGACAGCAGAGATATGCAAAGGACCCCACTGCCTTTTAAATCCCACCAAATGCTCAAAATTGCCTCAGAAGTGCAACTGAAGATGCAAGATGATGTAAAATACAAACATAAAGAGTATCAGCATCACTGACATGCAACACACAACTCTTAACAACCACCACAATGCTGCAGGAAAACCTTCAGTTCATTAAAAATATTGCTGGACCAGCCACTAAAAAAGAAAAACAACCTACTTTGGATCTCCACAAAGCAACCTTTGAAGCAAACGGAGCAGATCCTGGGGCAGCAACACAAGAGTTATCTAATTGTCAAAGGAACTGCACTCCACAGCATCACAGCAGTAGCAGCAGCCAGGGCAGAGCCCCTCCGCATCGCTCATCCACACCCGGTATATTCTCTGCCCCACAAGACCTTGCAGGGATTATTTTTACATATCTCAACTGTGAATAAGAATTACTACTTCAAAGACCATCCCCCCAGATCTAGCAAACTAAGGCAAGCAAAATCCAGCATGCTTAAAAAGCCTTCAAATTCTAAACAGAAAGAGCAAGGTAAGGCAAAACCAGGATTTGTGGTACTGTTCAAAAATAAGATTTTCATGGAATAGCTTGGATTGGAAGGGATCTCTTTTGTTTTGCTTCTCCAGCATCTTAATTTAATTAGCACACAGAATTATAACTGAACCAGCATACCATCTACCCCAGAATTTGGACAATCTCTAAGAAATTGTCTCTTCACCACCAAACATGCAATTCTTGAATTACCATTTACACAGCCACAGAGGGAAGAGCTGCCAGACCCTGCCCAAAAACAGCTTCCTCAAACGAGTGCAGCAAGGGAAAACAAGTTACTTTTCCCCAAAAAACAGGGAAGTGAGGACTTGGGACACTTGCAGCTGCAGCACTCAGCGGTAGTCAAGGTGGATTTAACTCATTCCAGACCTTCTGAAGTAATTCTCATTACAAACAGTGCCTAGCTGGAGGTAAGAAATAAAAATACCCCTTGGTGGAAAATCCAGTAAGAGCATCACGTCCCACTGGGCCAAGGTGTTTTCTTGAGCTGGAACTCAGGGGACAGCAGGATGTATGGAAAGGAAAGAGCCCTTGCCTGACTGATGCCGGACCACAGCATCCACATTTGTCCCATGGGTGGGTGAGCATGCATATCAGCCTGTGGACAGCCCAAAACACGTCCCCGACAGCCCTTCCCGGCCATATCTCCTTCCTCCTCCTCCTGCACAATGGACTCCGGGCAGAGCTGGGGTTGCCAGCTCGGCCACAGCAGCCCGGGCAACCCCGCCCCAGCAAAGGGGGACACTGGGCGCCAGCTCCCCTGAGCTGTGTATCCCTATCCTGCTATCCCCATTTCTTGCCTCCTGCAGAATCTGTCTCGGGCTGAGCCTCAGCCTTTTGACTTCCAGTACTTCATGTCACACACAGCCCCACGGAGCGCTCGCACACGAGCCACGCACACACACACACCGTGCACACACAGATGCACCGGATTCGGCCAGGGCAAACACACACTGTGTGCACCAAGATATACTGAGCACACGCACAGTGCAAACACAGACACGCACAGTACATACATACACATGGGGCACACAAAACCACCATACGCACTCACCTGGTGTGCACAGACATATGGTGCACACACACGCACTGCGTATACATGCACTGCTCAAACGCAGAGCTCACAGTAGTCACATCACACAGCCCCGATACAAACTACACACACAGGATGCTTGTGCAGACCACGCGTGTACACTCTAACACCCCACGCACGCACACCCTTTACACGCACAGGCACACTGATCGCACACACTCGCTGTGCAGATGCACCTTGCGCAAATGAGCACACGCACTCACACACAGTGCCCAACCACACACGCGCACATACACGTGCCCACCAGCACGGAGACCGCGGGCACGCAGCGACCCGCCGGACACACGGACACGGACCCGCCGCGCAAAGGCCGCGCGCACTCCTCCGCGCCGCGCACACGCTCCCGCGCGCACTTACCCGGCCACCCCCGCGCGCGGCGCCCGCCGGCCTCACACCGGGCCCCGCAGAGCCCCCGCTCCGGTGCGGCACCCCGGGGCCGTGCCGCGCCGTGCCGTGCCCAGCCAGTCGCTCTGTCTCCGTTCCTCCCCGCTCCGCGCCCGCTGCCGCCCGCCCGCGGCTCTGTCCCCCGGGCCCGCCTCCTCCCCCCACAACACTGTAGTAAGTTCTCATTGGCCGAGAGCGAGGGGCGGGGCGCCAGAGCCGCCTCGCAATTGGCTACGGTAAAACCGCGGCCGGCGGCCCGGGCGGGGGAACGTGCGCCCCCTCCTGGCTCCCCCCTCGCCGTTCTCCCACGTTTCCATCCCGCGGGCGGCCCGGAGAGAGCGCCCGGAGCGCCTTCCTGAGCCCTCCACAACAACACCCCGGCGACGAGAGGCTGAAATAACGGGATTATCGCCTGTTCATGCCACCACCACGCCCTCCCCCGCTAAGGTGATAGTGGCGGGGGGGCGATAATTTGGCGCCGCACGGCCCCGGTAGGAAGGGGGCAGGAAGGGTCCTGCCCGCCGGCACCGCGGGCGGCAGCGCCGCTCCCCCTCCCTCCGTGACCTAGATTTGAAATGCCGTTCGCTGCCTCCCAGAGAAAGTCGTGGCCCAGCTCTGAACGGAAACCCGTGGTGAAGAAGGAAGGAGGAGNGTTATTATAATCTTCTTTTTTTTTAAGCATAAGGCCATTCGTAATCCAACCGGTTCTACCTCAGTCTGTGGCAAGCCAAAAAAGCGACAACTGAGGTGGCGAGCGCTTGGTTAACAAGAAACGCCACCAGTAGCACAGCACAGCCCCACCGAGGAGCCCGCCCCTGCTCTGGAATCCCGCACCGCCAGCATGGACTGGATCTTCCTCGTTTACAGCCAAATTAGAATCGGTTATTTTTGTCAAGCAGAGCTGTCCAGCTCTCTCTGCTTCGTACATCAGAACAAAACACGCTGCCCAGTGCTTCTTGAGCACTTCCAAAGGCTCCAGCAAAGCTGCTGCCAGCCTGCCCAGCTCAGGAACCAAACCCCCTTCATATATTTACACAATTCCAAAATATGCCTGGCACCAAAGCATCTCCGTTTGTCTCCCAAAGAGAATGAAGGTCTCAGGCACATTATTCCGCTTGGATTAAGAGCAACGGCCCTGCCTCTCCATCAGCAGATAATACTTGAGGCTGATGCAGACCCTAGCTGGGATGGCTCCAGCACTGGTACCAACCTAGCAAGGGCCACTCACACGCTGAGCGCATTTGTGCTACGTGAAGCTAAAAATACCCAGATTTTTAGAAAAAATTAACATGCTTCACACAGCTATTTACGCCTTCTCCTTTATGTGTCTATGACACTCAGCTCTGCCAAGAAGAACAGGGCAGCTTCCCTTTGTCTCAGTGTTGAGACCATTTGCAAAAATCTCCTTAATGAGAGGGAAGACATATTTTTGCCTTAAATCTGGACTACTTGGTGGTTTCCTTGGACTTAGATGAGCACATCAGATTAAGAAAAGACAGGCTGGGAAAGGTCTGTTCTTAAGTCTCTGCTCCTACATTAGGGACAGGTAGTTCCTTTGAAACATACCCTGAAGCTCTGACTTCAGTCCCCAGTGCAATAAATTAGCACATTTTAATAGCCCAGGCAGTGCATGGAGGAGCGTCAGATTTTCAGTGCTGACCCACCACAACTGCTGCCTTCGCTACTGCTCACCCATGGGTGGGCTTAAAACACTGCCAGAAGAGAAATACCAGTCCAAAGGGCTTTGAGGAGAAAAGCATGGAGCAAAGAAACCACAAGTTTTGGTTGGCAACAGCTTCTTGCAACTAAGAAAAACAAGCAAACAAACCCACACTGCTTCACTATACACCACAGCAAATTACATGGAGGAGAGACCAGGGCAACAAAAACTTCACATCAAAGCGGTGATTTAGCACCACACAGCACATCATCCACTGTGCTCAGATCACCAGATGTTCCCCAACTCCATCTGCCATCAACTGAGAACAGAGAGCAGCAGATCCTGCATTTTTTTATTCCCAGGTGAAGCATTTATCCACAGGGAGCAGTAGTGCAAGCTGCCAGTGCACTTGTGCACAAGGGCAAAGGATGCTGTCACCTCTTCAGACCCCAAACAAATGGCTGACAGCTTGACTGGCTTCAAAGCTAAAGGAAGAGAAACTAAAAAGTTGAATTATCGCATACAAAAAGAGGCACTTGGTCTACGCCATGAGATCCTGAAAAATGTTCTTCTCGGGCAAGGGGATCTAAGCCTACATAAAGCAGTTTTTTAAAGGAAGCAGAAAATATGGGGGNCCACCACTCTTGTGCACATGGAAATACACCCATCACCATCACACTTCTGCTGGAAGTCATTGGCTTAGCTTCTAACTTTTTCCTTCCTACACAGTCCCAAACTGACCTCTGAAAACCCATAGGAAGTAATAGAAATTTCTTACATTCTTCACTATAAGAACAGTTTGCCCTGTGCCAAGCCTGGATTGCAACTATTTAAAGAATTCTCCCAGTTACAGCTGGTTTAAGTTGCTTTACGGAGTCATTTAGAGACTGAGAATTATTTTAATAAGTCAGGATTTCTTGGTATTTGCCTGGTGGATATAGGAATAAGGACAGGAATTATATTCATTTTAGGCATGCATTTGGAGTCGCTAAGGCAGAGGCTGTTCCTCACAAGGTGAAAGGCCACTCAGATCCTGATGGATTCAGTCAGTGCAAACCAACTGGGTCACGAAGGACAATGCCAAACCCTGCCCTCTGCCTCCGTAATGTGCAGGCACTTGCAAGCAGCTCAGCAGGACACACTGCAGCATCCTAGGAGCATCCAGATAGCAGATTAAATCCAGCTCAAGTTAAGTTCTTCATAGAACAGATCTTTGTAAGGTGATCCAGCACTCTGTAGGCCCCACAGGATAGACTCCTGGTAGGATTTGTTATAAAACAGGGCTCCCAGTTCACACCAGTGCTGGGGAACACTGCCCAGAGCATTACTGGCACAACAATAAAAGGCACATAACTCTCCTCTTTGCCCTGAGGAGCTTCTCCAGTGAGGAATTCCCAATCCAAACAAAGCAATTGTGCATCACACTGGTGCTGTGCTCCCTCACCCGAAGCAAGCAGGATTTAAAGTGATAAAGAAGAGAAGTACTTGGGATTACACCAAGTTCTAGGAAAACAAAAAAATTAGGCTGGTCAGATGAATCCTTTATCTGTCCTGATCTAAATGAGCTGTATTACGCACACTCTCAGTTTCTGTGCCACACTCACACACTTTGCAAACAAGTGACAGTCTCCATTGCAGCAGCAGCCATTTCACAAGAGCAAACAAGGTGGGAGGAGAGCAGGTGGCTCAGTTTTGCCAGCTCCTGGCCCTCTGCCCTTGGCTCCTCTTCCAGCTTTGCTGTCACCACCAGCAGTGCTGATTTGGCCATGAGCAAAAGACAAGAATGAGGAAAGGAAACCTCTCTTTGACTTCTCAAGCTTTGTCTTGTAATTTGATCTAGAATTAAGATATTGCAGGTAAATGATTCACCTGTAAGGAAAGAATGCTTCAACTAATGCTGCATTTCTCTCCTGCCCACCCCTCTCTCCAGCACAGAATTCACTGCTGAAAAAGCCTCTGACAGGCTGAACTGCACATTCAAGGAATTTTCACTAAGGTCTAGAACACTCTGCACTGCTTTACTACAACTCATGGTGTACACAGTGAAGAGAACCTGGAACATTTACTCACCTGGCTCTGTATCAAGTATTTAACCAAAAATTAAATCTAGTCCAGCCCATCATAACACTCTCCAAAACCAACCATTGATTCATTGCTGAGATAGTTATTAAAGGGCCAAGGAGCACCCTCCATAGCTAAAGAGACTGCATGATTTAGGTACTGGAGTCACACTTGGCATCAGGGCAGTTCACCTCCAATTTTGCCAAATCCAAACTGCTTCTCCCATCCTTTTCTTTGTGGTTTCCTTCTGGAGAGTTTTCTTTTGTTGGCTGTAATTTGTAGCCTTTAAAGGCTGCTGTTGCTAAACTAAAACCATGTGTTCTCCCATGGGCAGAAAAATCCCATTTTTTAGCCATTAGATCCTTTTGGTACTGGGCTGGCTCATCTCCCTTTTGGGCAGATGGGGAAAGTAGAGGGGGTGGCTGGGAACTAAGTCTGTACACCCAGGAATTCCCATCCCACCTGCAATCTGGTTAATTGATACAAAAAGCTCCCGTCGTGAGTTTCATTGATTTGTATGAAGCTGATGTTCAATTGAGTCAGTGTCTTGCAGCACAGCAGACAAACTCCAAGTAGAAAGAGGACTAGAACAGAAGAAGAGCTTCAGTTTTCTCCAGGCTGTGTGCCAGTGTAGGGAAGAACAGCTCCTGGAGAGTCAGCTTTGTTTAGACTAAGGGCCCAGAATCAGCATAAAGCATATTTCTGCTAAGATGCACCATTAAAGATTAGAGGAGGTCAGCTGCAGCCTGCAGGATCTAGTGTTCATATGGTGAATGTTTCTACATTGACAGAGAAATACTTTTCCTCTCAAGTATGAGTAGGAAGTATTAAACACATGAGTGGCTACACTGAAAGGATCTAGAAAGAGCTTAACAAATCCTGGAGAACAGATGTCAGGTGATGCTGTGAATACAAGCAGTGCAGGCTCAGGAAAAGGCAGAGTCAGTGTGGCATGAGCCTGAGCTCCAGAAACAACGCAAGAAACTAACTGAACCATGGAAAGAACCATCACAGGAGCCTCAGACCCACAGCACACTCATTTCCCTCACCTCAAGAGCTCACCCTCCTTCCAAGCATTTACCAGGATTTTATTTCCCAGCAGTTGCAGTAGAAAACTAAAACCAGAGAAACGTGCTCACAGACAGCACTTGATTCACTACCCCTCTTTCAGGAATGCTGCTGGAAATGCCTATGTTTGGGCAGCAGGAAGAAGTTCAAGCCCTTGTGTCAGCCTCCTAAGCCAAGCAGAACCAGCCAGCCTGGCCACAGAGGCAGCTGTCCCTTCAGTGGGGGAGAAGCTCAGCTATGCTGCCTCTCTTGAAATGCACCCAAAAATAACAGTGAATGCCACCTAGAGACCAGAGCTCCAGCCAGGAGGCAGCCAAGCTGCACTACAAACAAAAGATGTCAGGGGCTGATTTACTTCTTACATGGATGAGGAGTCAAACTGTAGCCAAGAGAAGCTCTGGCTTCTTTAAATAACACCAGGTAGGTGTGTTTTCAACTGCAGCTTCTCCCCAGAAAGGCACCAATTCAGTGAAGGAGATTTGACTCCATACATTTGACTCCATGTTATGCTCTTGTTGTACAAAGAGCACCCCTTGTCTTCAAAATGCTTAGAGCTCTTTGGCATGGGGAAGGACAGTTTCAAGATCAGGGTTTATTTAGGACTAATGTGTACCTAGCAGTAAGTTTGAGGCAGATACTTGGCAGAGAGGGTTCAGGTCTGCACTAACATATCCCATGTAATCCAAAGGCCAGGCAGCAAATTCACACAAGCCATGAGCAACCCAGCTCTAGTCACCAGACATCAACTGGTGATTGAGGGCTATACCTGTGCATCAGTGAGGGAGACCTGGCAAAATGTAACATTCATTTAAATTAAACTTTACCTATGAAGAACAAATACAACTTCTAACCATTATTTTTTCCACAAATAAGAGCCGAAGCTCTGCACCACCTTGGTCAGCACTGTGTCCCCTGCCTGACATGTCCTTGGACCACGCAGGGTTTGTCCTGAGCTACTAAACTGGATCAGACTCGTCACTCTGAGTCCTGCCTATGGATGTTCCCAGAACCTGACAGAGCACAGCCAAAGTCTGCCCAGAGGCATTTCTGCAGGTCCACAATGATTAATTGGTGCACATTTCCATATCACAAATTAAAAAGACCTCAGCTTGCTTGAAATGCAGTATATTAACCTCTGAAACTGGCAGTCATGGATACCAGCTTCAAAAAGATGAATATCAATAAGGTAGAATCCCAGAGGATAGCATCCCACTGCTGCCAGATTTTCTGGAGCTCAAAATAAGGCATTTTGAGGCTTTTTTAAGGTAGTAACATTCCATGCTTATTTTATTAAGAGAACCCAAGTGGTTCATATTTATAGACAGAATCCAAGAAATTGAGGAGGGCAAGGGGGATAAGGTTGGCAAGGAAAGCTGTGGGCATGGATGGAGAGACAAGGAGCCGAGGGCAGGAGGGATACTGCCATTGTCGCAGTTAACTGCTAAGAGTCTGAAAAGGTTTGTTACTAAAATAAGTAACTCTGTTAGCTCAGGGTATTCTGCAGGTCCACTGAGGCTGCACAGTAGCAGTGCACACAGCAGATCTCTGGAGTAGGAAATGCAGCAGCAGCTTGGACACGCCAATATCACCCTGCACTCACTGCAGGCTGTGTCAGAAAAGCTAATAATCATTAAGCTGCCATCTTTTATTTCTAATTATTTGTCTCCACAGCAGGGTTTCTCCAGCCATCAGGCAAAAGGGAAGCAAATCTCAAAGGCGTAACTGTTTTGAAGTGGGCTCACAGCTGCCACGGCATGAATGCCTCTCCAAGAACAGTAGCAACAGCTCTGCATGGCCCACAGAGCTGGGAGGGAAAGCATCTCTGTTTAGGCTGGTTTTCAATGTTGGTTTTTAGGTCAACCAAAACAGCTTTTCTTATGCAACAGAAAGCTCACTTGCTTTGGAGATTTTGCTTTCATTTAATTAGATGGTAATTCAGAGGGCAGCACTGCTATTCTGAATGCCACAATGACAACTGTTTTCACTGCTTTACTAAGCAACAAAGTGAAAACACTGAGCTAAGCCGGCTCTAGAACTTTGACACCACGTCGGAGACCGTGGTCTCCTCTGACAGGGTGGGACAAGTGAAAGAGATACCTTGCTGCCACATTTCCATAGAATCATGGAATCTTTAGGTCAGAAAAGCCCTTCAAGATCAAAGAGTCTAATCATTAACCCCCACTGTCAAGCCCACCACTAACCCATGCCCCTAAGTGCCACATTTACATGGATTTTAAACCCCTCCAGGGATGGGGACTCCATCATTGCCCTGGGCAGCCTGTGCCAGTGCTTGATGACCTTTTCCATGAAGAAGTTTTTCCCTAATATCCAACTTAAACCTCCCCTGGCACAGCTTGAGGCCATTTCCTCTCATCCTGTCCCTTATGCCCTGACTGATCCCTCCCTGGCTGCCCCCTCCTGTTAAGGAGTTGTGGAGAGACAGAAGGCCCCCCCTGAGCCTCCTTTTCTCCAGGGTGAGCCACCCCAGCTTCCCCAGTTGCTTCTGCTGCTCCAGCCCCTTCTCCAGCTCTGCTCCTTTCCCTGGACACGCTCCAGCCCCTCAATGTCTTTCTTGTTGTGAGGGGCCCAAAACTGACCCCAGGATTCAAGGCTTGGCCTCACCAGTGACCAGTACAGGGGGACTGCCCTAGTCCTGCTGGCCACACTAGCGCTGGTACAGGCCATGTGTCATTTGCCTTCTTGCCCACCTGGGCTCATGTTCAGGCACTGTCGACCAACAGGAGAGGTTAAAGAAAATCTCACTGAAAGGTCCTGGAAACCTCATTTGTTCTTCCTCTTTGGGCTATGTGTAAACAAGAACTAAGGGGAGACCCAAATTCACAACACAACAAGCTGTTTCAGGGCTCTGCAAAGCAGTGCCCTTCTCCAGGTCGCCCATGAATTCTGATGTAGAAAGTAACAACATGTATAGACCAAGATAACAGCACATGGCTTCCAGCATCACCAGTGCCACCATATGGAAAGACAGAGCCCAAACGCAGCCCATGAACGGATACTCTGCACTTACCACTATAGACACAGCTCTGAACAATTTTTCAGCAGCGACCTCACCTTGGATTTCTTGACAGGCTTTAAATAATGGCAATGTGTGTGAATCTCAGCTTGAAGGTCAAGAGGAAAACCCCCAACAGAGGCTCCTCTTGCATTTTCAGCATTTTCCTTCATGGATTCTGCCCCACAGCTACTCCCAGCTTCTTTCCATAGAAGCTGCTGGTGTGTTACTTCCAGGACTGATGCCCAACACTTACCAGGTCAGGAGAGGAGATTACATTACTAAAACTCCTATGCATTTTATGCTTACCTATGAGATAAGCTAGGCTTAAAGATGGAGAAGCAATCTGAGCCTGCTGTTTTCTCTGGTGAGTGGGGGTCAGGGTTGTCCCTGAGCCAGTGATACAGTACCACACCCCCTTTTTCTTTGCTATCCCTAACAAGTTACCATGTGGCTTTCTTGTCTGCTGACAGAGATTGACACCAATTATTCAGCAAGCAGCAAATTTCATCTCATATCAGGATCAAAACCTCCAAAACCTGTAACAAACAGGACCACCAAAATGCAGTTCTTTCCCCTCTGTGCGATACATGCAAGAAAACAAGGCAAAAGTAACATGAAGACTGCTCTGGGGAGACTAAACCAGGGATTGTTCAGGTTGTCAGTGTTTCCCAAGGGAAAAATTCACCCTTGACCAGAGACTTGTCATACAGAGATAGCCAGATGGGTGACTGTCATGAGGGTCTGCTCAAGCACTGAGCAGGAAGACTCTCTGGCCAAAGACCTGCTCCAGGCTATCCTGACACAGCTGCAGCTGCTGTGCTGGTACAGCTTTTCATCTCATTAACCCATTCCAACCATCATGCAAGTGAGCACTCATATCTTGCTCCACATTCAAGCTCACAGCAGCTTCTAGCTGTACCTTCCATGCAGAGGAGTTTAATCCTGCATTCAAATGGCTGCTGGGTTTTTGGTGGGGTTGGAGCTCAGCACCTCTGACCAAGACAGCTTTTCTAGTTAATTAACAATCTTGCTTTTGGAGATTTGGTAGCAAAGCTCATTCAGATCAGGAGGCAGCTGCTCATCTTCCAAATATAGTGCTCACTTCTGAGTAAGAACAACAGGTTTATGCTTGGATTTGATTCATCTCTCCTGCCCCGCCATGAAGCATTGTATAATGATGTCGAGTTTAAGAATAAAGCAATCTGTTCCTGGCACCTTCCTCTGCTTTCCCTTCAAGTCTCTCATCAATGACAGGCAGCACATGAAATACCCAGGCACAGAGCAGAGCTGCTCTAAATGTGCTCAACCCTTGCCCTTCCTGGGAGAGGAGAGGGTGTTACTGGGGAAGAGGAGTGATGGAGAGGTGAGGGGAAAACTTAGCAGGAGGATAGTTTGAATTTTTAAAAAAGAAAAAAAAAAGTAAATTTAAACTTATTTAGTTTCCAGAGAACACAACCTCGATGCAAAGGCACCACTGCATCCAGAGAAAAAGCTTCACCAAGCAGATTCCTTCCTTCCCTCTACCCTGAGCACACACACTTTGTCCTCAGAGGCTTTAATATAAACACACCACCTCACAGCCAAGTTCAGCACAGGCACCAAACCTCTGCAGGAAACCATCAGAATCCATCCCACCAGGGCAATTTTTCCCCCATGCAAAGCAGGCTCTCCATGAACACAAACTGAAATCATCAGTGCCTGATGCTCTTCTCCAAGTTCGACATGCATATCCCCTCCTCCCCTGCCAGAAGGGCCTCAGCCTCCTCTCCACACCCTGCAAAGCCCCAAACACCCATGGTCTGCAAAGGGCAAGGTGGTCCAGTGCCCCTTTCACAATCACAGTGCTGACTTGCCAGCAACAGATGTCAGGAGACATCCCGGGGAGAAGAAGAAGCATTGCTTTCCATTTGCAAAAATATTTTCCCTTCCATTTGCTCACTTGCTGGCACTTAGTGTGTTTTTATCCCCAAGTCAGTGCTCCACAGCCTAGGCTGGTAGGAAAAACTACTACTGGGGGCTTCTTCCTAATTTAAAATATAGCAATTTCCAGGCCAAGTAAGTGCTTTTCAATATGCAAAATCTTCACACATACAGAGACAATAAATCATGTTGTTTGACAACAACCAATGCTTCAGAGTTTAAGACTGAATAAACAGGTCAGTTCATTATTTAAATAGGCCCTATCATTAAGTCAAAGCAACTTGTTTCAACTATTTCTGCCCACTGATCTAACAAAGCAGGTACTTACCCAGAGATGAGAGTGCCAGACCAACCACACAGGCAAAGCACCAAAATCCATCGTGGGGCAACGGATAGAAGAGAAAGAAGAGACACTGGTTAAAAAACAGTTCCAGCTGAATACGAAAAACCCATGCACCCACCAGAAAAAACAGAGCCACAAAGCCAAGTGCCCACACTTGTACCCACATGAGCAAGGCAACAGAGCAAACTTCAGTATCTGACTCTTCCAGAAGTGAAGGTGGAACCGGATGTTCACGCTCAGCCTCTTCTTAGAAATGTAAACAGCAACTGGGGAAGGGGAAAAAAAAAATCGGCTCGGCATTACCTAACGCTGATAACACAGTGAGCACTGACGTAGGCACCCCATGCCTGCCAGCCCCGCGTGAGCACCGCCTCCCGTGAGTGAGTGAGTACCGCCTCCCGTGAGTGAGTGAGTGAGTACCGCCTCCCGTGAGTGAGTGAGTGAGTACCGCCTCCCGTGAGTGAGTGAGTGAGTACCGCCTCCCGTGAGTGAGTGAGTGAGTACCGCCTCCCGTGAGTGAGTGAGTGAGTGAGTACCTCCTCGCGTGAGTGAGTGAGTGAGTGAGTACCGCCGCCCGTGAGGGAGTACCGCCTCCCGTGAGTGAGTGAGTACCGCCTCCCGTGAGTGAGTGAGTGAGTGAGTACCGCCTCCCGTGAGTGAGTGAGTGAGTGAGTGAGTGACTGAGTGACTGACTAGGTGAGTGCCGCCTCCCTTGGGCCCGGGCCAGGCTCCGCCAAGCTCCGGCACAACCGGGCTGCAGGAGCAGCGGGCTCCGTGGAGGCTGCGGGCTGGCCCCGTGCAACTCCTGCGCCCGTCCAGCTCCTCCCGACTTACATAACTTCTCATGCAAACTTCTGGAGGGCTGCACACAGCCCAGCGCTGCCGGTCCCGGCTCTACAGGGCTCCAACTGAGCCCTCTAGTGGGCTTCAAAATTCCATAAAACACCAAAAGCGTTAATTTAATTAACACTCGGCCAGAGGCCTCTAAACCCTAATCCTCTCAACAGAAGGATCATTAACTAATTGAACAAATTCAAGAGAGCAAAGTGCTCCCAGCTGTGGCAAGGCTGGCTGTGTGCTCCGGTGGACACACACCAGGGCCTGAAATTCAGCCAGATCCTCAGCCCGTACAACAGTCCCTGGGGATACAGGGACCTGCCTAACATGAGCACACAGTCGAGCACTTATGGCACAAGTCAGACTCAGTCACTGTGCCATGCCAGAGAATCACAGAATTATGGAATGGTTTGTGTTGGAAGGGACCTTAAAGCTCATCTCATTCCAATCCACTGCCACAGGCACGACGCCTTCCACTAGACCAGGTGGAAAGATGGGCACAAGCCCATACCCATCCTTTGGATGCACCATGATGCCGACAGTCCTGGTGCCATCATCTCCATCAAAACTGAAAACTCAAACTACTGAACCAGGAGAGGAGCTGGAGCACCATTTGTTTTTTAAGTGTTATTATCCAACCTGGATACAGGTAGAGAGCAGCTCACCTTTCAAGAGGCAGCCTCAGTCCCTCAGCTGAAGGCTGGGAAAATACCTCCATCTTGCCCAGCCTTGCAAGCATGAACAGAAAAAAGGGCTCTCCTCACCAAGGAGCTAGGGTGTACCTTGGCAGAATGCACAGCACACAAGGTGTAGTCAAGGAAAAGCCTTCACAGTCAAAGGTTCCCAGCCCACAAACACCCCAGTGTGACAGGAATGGCGATCCTGCCCTTTGCAGGTGGCTTTCCTGGAAAGTCACTTCCAGCTTCAGATCCACACAGCGGATCCAGAGCAGCTGTGAGGAGCATGTCCATGCGACAGCTCATTAGTGCGGTGAACAGGAGCAGAAGAGCTTAATTACAAAGGCAGGAATTGTTCCCTCGGGGTTTGGATGCCAGCAGCAGCCTCAGCAGGACTGTGCTGCCTGACGGGACAGGCGTTCCTCAAAAGCATCTGCAGACAATGTCACACCTCTGCCCATGGTGAGCAGGATCCCAGCTGGGGCTGTAAATGGTCTGCAGAGCCTCAGGCTCCAAATGTGAGAAAATAAAATGAGGAAGAATTAAGGTGTTTCTTGCAGAAAAAACTTCTCTGCCAGCAGCAGCCTGCACAGGTCTGGAGATGCTAGTGCAGCTCACCTATAGGCACTGGTCCCCTGATTTTGGTGCTGTGTGTGAGCACCCCAGTCTCCAAAGCAGCTTTTGAGGCTCAAATCGAGCAGTTCACCAGGACAGACACAGTAATGGCTGCTGGTGGGGTACACCCCAGAGGCTGCCACAACCTGGGCAAGGTTTTTGGGATGGCCAGGAGATGCTTTCATGTACTATCTCTCCTCAGACCAACACAGCCTTCCCTGGAACCTCTGCCTTCTAGGGTGCCAGCCAAACTGGTCACAGACTCTCAATGTTTGGGACTGAATGCTGGACAGCATTCACAGAGGTTTCCATTTTTAGTCTTTGCCCCTATCTCCTCCCTGCATCTCCTCGGCATGTGCCTTCAGGATAGAGTTGACACATTGAAGCCTCCTTGCCCAAAGGTGCAGAACAACTGCTTCCAGAGCTAATGAGGATGTCCTGCTCTGACCCAGGGCAGTTTTCAGCATACACAGAATAAACAGCCCTCTCTATGTTTACCTCCTGGGAAAATACAAAGAGCTCCCATCTCCCCAGCCTGGGAAAGAACACAGATGGTCATGGAGATTAAAGCATACAGAGAATTAACCATCCTATGCAAATGAACTTCTTCATCCAGCCCAGCACTGCCAGGTGGTTTGAGGTCCAGCACTTGGATGTGATCATCATGGCTTGCTGAGTTCCGATAACAGCCTCACATTGACCAGGACAGGGGCCAGGAAGCTGAGCAGGATGAAGATAGTTTGTAGGGAAGGCAGGATGCAAACTGCCAAAGCCAGGCAGCTGCCAAAATCACATTCACCTCATGCTACAGCACAAGAAAAAGCAGCAGTGCCAGAAACAACTCTGGTCAGCAGCACAGATCAATTTTGCACTTGGATATCTTGTATGTTCCCACTCAAAGGCAGCTCAGATGGAGCAAGCTGCACTGCAACCACAACATGAGCCATATGCAACTCTGGACGCTGCTTGCACAGCACCAGGTGCCCATGGGATGGCAGAAGAAAACCCATACTGGCTCCTGCTGCCTTTCCTAGAAGGCTGAAGTCTTGGCACCCAGCTGAGGCATTGGATCTGTCAGTACAGCACACTGTGCTAACATAACCTTCCCAAGAAAGGCAGGGTTTCTCTAGGCTACCTCCCAGGGAGGAGCTGCACCTCAAACCCACCAGCAGTAGGCTTACGTCTTATTTCATTTTTATTCCAAACCATTTTAACTTACTCTAACACTTAAAAAAAAATTCCAATGGGTGTGGACATCTTGCTCACCCAGTGCCCAGCTACCAGTGGATCCTTAGGGCCAAGTTTCAGGCCATGCCATGATGCAAATGACTGCGTTTGCTATTAAAAGCCTCCACTCTGCACCTAAGGAAATTCTCAAGCAGTGCTGACTCCAGCTGCTAGCCTGTGACCCTCTAAGCAGCCACAGCCATGCATCCTGGCCATATGGGAGAAGTTCGCCTCCACGTCAGACACGGCACCTCCAGCACAGCATCAACACAGGCGCACAAAGTCGCGTTGTAGCTCAATGTGGCTCTGTGCTGGGCTAACATCTGCCCTCCCTTGCTCCTACACTCAACGTTTGAGTTCACCCAGGGGCAGGGAGGCAACTCGTGCTGTTCTGTCTCATACATACCCTAAGCACAGACAAAGAACTCCCCTCAAATTCTGAAGTGCCCACAAGCAGCTTACCCCATCTCCAAGGGGTTTTGGAGAGTGGATATAGAAATACAAGCCCTTGGATGGCCGGTACTATCCAGTGAGCACCTAAACCACTGCAGTAATCAGAGGGATCAGATCACAGAGGTCACATTCAGCATGACACACTGCTGCCTTAACACCCTGGTGATGCTTCAAGACATCAGTCCACCCCACTCCCCCCACAAAGCTGAGGTCAGTGCAAACACTCAGTTCTCCAGGCCCTAAGGCTCAGAGCTTCCCCACAGCTGCCCTGCCTTGCCTTGCTAGCAACACCTACCAGATTGCTGTAATGCCACTGCAGTCAACTCCAAGGGCTCCCAGCACACGATAAGCTTTACACACCCTCCTTAAATCCAGCTCTGGGCAACTGTGGCCAGATGTAATTACCTACATGAAAGGCACTTGAAGCCACCTCTACTAAGAGGATGTATTCATGCCATCAGGTTGAGGTTCCTCCTCCTCCGCTGCTTCCCAGGGCTCAAAAACTTGCCCCACAGTAAGCGGACCAGCAAGAACTTCAACTCATTCCTTGTTACAAAACCTGCCTTTCCCAGGAATGGAAAGAAAAGTCGGGTTTCTCTATCATCTCTCCACAAAAAAGCAGAGAACATTTTAACAGGATTTCTTAATTTAATTGAATAGTACATTGGGGCTTTATTTGTGTTGGCGAAGGGCTTTGGGGTGAGAAAATGGAGAAGCAAGGGCAGGCCCCATGCCCCAAAACACTTCTCAGGGGCCAGGAAACATGTCCAGGTCAAGCCCACAGCCTTACACATGCTGGGATGGGCCTAGGGTGGCCCCAAAGCCTCAGCATCTTCCCACAGGGTTTCTCAGCTGCCCCAAATCACCAGGAAGTCACCACCAGGGTTGACACAGCCCAACAAGACACCCCAAGTTCCCATCAAGACTCATAAAATCTGCCAATGAGTGGCAGTTTTGGAGCCTTCCCGGGGCCTCAAGGTCCGACATAAGGGGGTTGAGACAGGAAAAAGCTGTTCCAACAGGGCATTTGTGTCCCAACACAGGCTCTGAGCCAGGAGCCCAGATGGTGGCTGCGTGAGCCCTGCCCACAGCGCCCCATCCTCATCTGGTAGTCCAGGCTTTTCTTGGGGGGGTGTCAGGAGGGGACTAGACACAAACCATACTAATTGGATAGACAGAGTCCTGCAGCTCTACAAAGCTGCTAGCAGCTGCTCAGAACCTCTTGTGAACCACAAAAATAGTTTCATCTACAGAGCATGGATTAAATGCCACAAACACCTTTTTCTTCCCTCTGTGCAAAGAGCATTTTCTCCCACTGTGGTCCCAAAACAAAATCCAGCCCCGCAGATCAAACCAGGAAATTTAGCAAACTTTGAGCATGAACAATAGCAGGAGGATTTTCCAGACCTTCAAGCTTGTTTGGCAAGTCCCAGATTATGTAAAGCGCTGCTCTGCCATTGTTGGGAAAGCTGTGCCCTGTGCCAGAGCGAGCTGGCACCACACTGCCCACCCAGCACTGTCTGCAAAGGCAGCGGGGCTTGTGCAACTCCACAAACTCCTTCCTTGCTCTTCCACTGCAGCAGCCACTGCCTTTCATTTCACACTTCATTGTTTTTTGATTAATCATCTTCCCAGGGTCTCGGTTTTGCAACCTATCCTGCCCTGGTATTTTGTGGCCTGGATGAAGAGTCTCCTTTGTGACTCTTGTCACTCTTGTGACAGGGTGGCTTTACCATGGCTGTGCCCAGAGGTGAAGGATCCCTTCCATGCTTTAACTAATCCTTGGCGTTTCTGCCCGTTAAGCCATGCCAGAGGGCTGAAGCGCTTATCCCTGTGCATACATCCTCTGGGAAAACAATATGAGAGCCTGAACTCATTCCACATTCAGCACCCAGCTGTAAAAAACCTCTGAGGCAGGCAGGATGGTAGCATCCCTGGTACCCAGCTCCACACATGATCCATGTCCCTTGGTAATGGCCTCGCACATGGTCCCGGTGCATTTACCTAATTAAGACTTAATGAAGTAGGGAGATCTATTGTAGGCCTGGTGGGGGAGCAGATGTGTCCCCTGAACCTGGCCACTGCCAAGGAAAGCGCACTGCTGTCTCCAGGGTGAATCAGCAGGAAAAGCTCAGGCCGGAATGCTCAGCCCTGCAAATTCCAGACCCCACTGCTTTCTCAGAGTAGGGACAGAAAATGCTCTGGTCATCAGCAGCCTCTAGTGGGGAGAGATGGGCAGACGTGGTGGCTGCTTTGGCCAGACCTCAGAGCCCCAGCCAGCCCACCCTGGCTGTTCCCACCAGCTCAGAAGGGGATGGCAAGTCCCAGTGTCATGGTATGAGAGACCCAAACAATCATGGCCTCATTGGGATAACCACTGTGTGAGACTGCTCATTGCCTGGGTGCTGGTCCCAGGCTAAATAGGGACAACCAACTGCAGCCCCTGCTGGGGAATCGCAGCTCAGAGCTCACAGAAATCACTGCATGAAGCAAAACTCAAAAAGACAACCAAGACATCCCCTTCCTTCCTGGGCAGCTCACTGAGAGACACCTCCAGGCTAATGATGGGCAAGTCTGCCCACATCCAAAATCACACCTCCAACCACAGCATCCAGCGTGGCCAAGAGGTAATTATCACCCTAAACTTCCAGCCTTGAGCCTCTTCCTGCAGCTATGTACACAGAGGTAAACCACTGCTTAGGAGAGACAGGACAATTCCTGCCCTCTGGGACAGAGCAGGACCTGCAGCCTGCCTTGCCCTCTGGGGAATATCTGGGGAGGGAGCTCAGATATGTATCAATTTAGTGACATAACTCCAAAGTGCCCTCCTTGGAAAACAGCTGATGTTTTGCCTTTTCTCTGAGAGATCCTCTCCCTGCCATTGGCTCCAAAAGGACCACACCAGCCTGGGGGGACATGCAGTGTGGAGTGATGCAGCTGCAGGCAATTCCAGCAGCTGCCAGGCTGCACGTCAGGAAGAGGGAGCCTCATCCCAGCAGCACCGCTGCAGATGAGAAGGCACTTTCTCTCATCAGCAGGTTTCAAGCCCTCTCGGAAAGGCCTGAAGTTTCTCCTAAGCACGAGGGAAAGCGAAATGAAAGGACAGGAGAGCCCCACACCCACAGAACATGTTGAGCACAACCATGGGAAGCAGTTTGATGCACAGATCAACTTTGTGCTTCTGCTGACTCACCGTTATCATCACCACAGGCAGCCTGTGCCCCATTTTGTCAAAGAAACTGAGGGGCTGCCAGCACCATGAGCTAGAGGAGACCCACGTCTACACAGGCCCCGTAATTGGGAGAGGAACTGTACTCCTGGGGAGATGCAAATTGTTCCACAAGTTTCAGCTGTCTCCTCTCAGAGACAGGCTCGGTGCAGCTGCACCACCACAGGCACTGTAGTCATGAGCAGGGCAATGGCTCAGAGGAAGGATTAAGCCAAACATGGAACCTCCATTCCATGTCACCCCAACTCCAGTGCAAGTTACTCCCACGGGTTAACTGTGTTACTCTGGCAGAAAGAGGACTCAAAAGAGACCTGACTGTGGCTCTCTCCTACAGCTGCATCTGTGCTTCCACTAAGGCTCAGAAAGGGAGCACAAGGATGATAATGTTCTGGGATGCACCTTCAAGAACCCAACTTGCTCCCGTGCTCCAGGGCAACTTCTCTCCCAGGAGGCAGCAGAGATTCCTGCCACCATCAACTTTTCCCATGCTGGCCGTTTACTCTGGTTCAGCTGTTGCCGCTGCCGAGCAGTGGCAGAGCATATGTGACATGTGACAGCGCCGGGGGCCGACAGTGCACCAGTAACCTCGGCCCTGCACACCTCACACAGCCTGACCTCATGCAGGGCACGTGTGACCGACACCAGCCCCCATACTGTCCGACCCCGGGCTCAGCCTCACAGGCCCACCGAAAACCCACCACAGCCCCTACTGCTCACACAAACTGCCGATCAAGTGTTGGTTTTCCCCATGCTGGAGCCTCGGCGTAAGTCAATGCTCGGGCGAGGAGGCGGCTGCCGGCAGCGCCGAGCCAAGGCACACCCCTCCATTGCAACATAGCCCTAAAGATAGTCACTGTCCCCCGCTGGCCCCTGCCATCCCACCAGCCGCTCGGACCCCGCCAGGGAACGGGGAAAGCAGACGCCACTAGCACAGCCAAGGGCACGGACTAACGAGCAGGTTCACCAGAGCAGGTTCACCAGCCTCTCCTCCCATCACGACTGCAGGAGGGCGAAATTCAGGAGAGGAAGAGATTGCAGGAACCGCCGGGCACGCCGCACAAGCCTGTGGTTGCAACATCAGCGCAAAGTGTCACCGTCGAGGAGGGGACGTGAAGACATCGACACCCCACGGGCGTGGGGAAGTCCACGGGAGGTTTCAGCGCGGCCCCGACCGGCGCCGGGACAGGGATCGACGGCAGGAGCAGCTCCCGCCGCCCCGCAGCTCGGCCACTGCCGCCGGCTTTGGGAACCGTCCCGGCGGGTGCAGACGGTGTCTCGGGGAGAGATTGCGACCGCCCCGAAGCCACAGGCTGAGCTGCTGCATCTCTGGCACAGCCCCAGCAACACCGAATGCTCCAAGAACCAGAGCTGGACCCAAATGCCAAAGCGGGAGCTGCCACCCCCCAGGAAGGGACACCAGTGCTGCTGCGGTGACTGTGGGGTGCAGGGGGGACCCACCCCCGAGGTTGACCTGCCTTTTCCCCTCCACTGCACTAAGAGGAAACAACAGTAAGGAGGAAAACATCCGAGTCCCAGGGTTGGCACTCCCCGTGAGGCAGGGCCCCATCCACTTCCTGAGCATGAATCCACTGTGGGTGGCCCTCCACCCCACATCCTCCCCCGCAGCCCCTCTCGGAGTCTCTAGGACAGCCCTAGTGCACTGCATTCCCCCCACACCCAGCTTGATCCTACTGGGGATCCCCCCCACTCCAGAGCACCTCACTTCCCTTCTGCCCTATAAGCTTCCTGACAGCGCTGCAGGTGCTTCCCTAGTCTCCCCCAGCCCCTGAACATCCCCCATTTCTCCATAACCCCTTGCTCCACACCTCAGTCGCCTAGACTAACATCCCCACCTCCTCCAAAACCCTTGAGTACCCTAAACCACCTCACATCCAGCTTCGATCTCTACGGGTGCCCCTGGTTCCCGCAGGCCGGGGTCACCCCACATCCAGCCAGACCCCACTAGAGATCCCCTGCTTCA
>VWZP01000840.1:151481-198752 GCA_013396995.1 Dicaeum eximium
CCACAGAACCACAACTCTTCTTATAACCCCGCAGCCCATAACCACACTGATCCACCACGGGTCCTTCTCGGGAGCGCCAAATCCTCCAGAACCTGCCTGACCCCTATACCCCGCAAAGCACCCCANCCACCCCCCCCAAACCTCTCTCGTCCCATAAAAGACTTGACACCCAAGGAACTTCACCTCCCCCCGTGACCCCGGGCCGCCCTCACTCACCGGGGCCGCCGCTCCGCTCCGCTCCGCACTGCCTCCACCTGCACCACCGCTCCCGCCTCCTTTGATGTCACCATACGAGTCCCGCCCCCTTGGCCGCGCCCACTGGCTGCTGCCCNGGGGTGGGGCCAGGAGATTCCTCCCTGCGCTCCCGTGACGTCATAGGCCCATATTAGGACAAGCTGCCCCCACGGGTTTCCCCCGCGCCCTGGCAGAGCCCCAAAGTCCCCCAAAACCGGCAGAATCATGGCTTTTGTAGATATTTTTGCTTATTTTCATTATTTTCCGAAGTTTTCTTAGGGAAAACCCCTCATTTGCTGGGGGCAAACCCCAGTCCTTGCTGGGGGCTGGAGGAGCTGGGGGTGTCCCCGTTCTGAGCCCACCGCAGGAGACTGCGGCGTGGCCGGAGCCGGTAAGGGCGTCAGGGCCACTGAAGCGCCTCCAAACCCGACCCCACCCCTGGGGCCACGCCCAGGTTATCGGTGCCGCGCAGGCGGCGGCTGCGGAGATAAGGCGGAATAAGGCCCCCGCGAGGACGGGGATGGAGGTGGTGGCAGGAATTGGGCCCCAGCACTCACTGCCGTCTCCGCTGGCTCGGCGGTGATGGCATTGCGGTGGCACTGGGTGCCGGGAGTGGGCTGGAGTAGGCAGGTGCTACTCGGGGTCATGCTCAGCAGCCGAGTCCCCCGCACGCCCCTGTACCCTGCCCTGGTGACGGGGTGTCCCCATGGGGAGGTTCCTGGTGCCATTTAATGGTCACTGCCCTGGGGACACCGGCGAGGAACGTCACTGTTTGTCCCCCGCTGCCTCTCCCAGGGCCTTTGCAGCCCCCAGAGGTCCACGGGCCGGATCCTGCCCCGAGCTCAACAGCACGCGGCCCAAGCGTGAAAGGGTTTGTTCCCCCTCATCCGCCCCTCCCTGGAAGCCCTAAGCCTTCCCCGGTGAGGATGAAAGTTTGGGGCACAGGAAGAACCTCTAGGTCCTGCCGCGGTGCGGGAGTGGGAGAGGGGGGAGTGCCTGCTAATGTGATGAGAGAGGGATGAATCCATAAGCTGTTAAGCCACTGCAAAGCCCCTCGCATTCTGGCCCTGTTATCACCGACTTCTGCTCACATCTGCTCCTGGGGTTATTTTTAATCTGGTATTAAGGATTTGTGGGTCCTTCAGCAGGTGGAGGGGGGCTCTGCTTGTCCCCCCTCCAAGGCGTGGAGGGAGGAGCTGAGTTTTGTGAGCTGCAGAGGTGCCTGTGAAACACATCAATCCTGCTGCTATTTGGGCACGGGAAAAGAACCTCCTGTCACCCCGTCCCCTCCAGCACCCAGCCATCAATTCTCCAGAGGGTCCTAGCACTGGGGAAAGGTCAGCGGGGGGACCGGGCAGGAGCCTCACACAAAGGGATGAGTTCAGGGATATAAAAAATAGAGATATTTATTAGTGTTGAGTAAAGTGCAATCTCAGGATGGTTTGAGACTTAGCAACCGTATGAATGGCAGGCAAGAAGCTCAGAGAGGGATAACAGCCTGAGCAGGCCTGTGCCAATGGGATCCTGAGCCTGCACAAAGGCCTTCAAAAAAGAAACAACATCAGATAAATTATTTACAGTTAAAATTGATTACAGGAGGGTGAAGGCTCACAGGCAGCTGCAGCCTGAGAGAAATTAACAGAGGCTGGGATGGGACATGGGCCCTGAGCCGGTGTGTCAGCTGTCTGGAAATTCAGGGCAGCAGCTGGGGACAGCTTGGACTGTCCCTTGGCATCAGGCTCTAATTTGGGGTAGGAAGATATGGTGAGGTGAAGCCTTGGGGCTGCTGGTCCTGCCTGGCTGGAACAGAAATTCTTCATTGTTTCCAATAGTGATAGGCAAGGATGACTAAGAACCAGGATCAGGTCCTGTACGTGGATGTTTTTGCTGAAAATCAAAAGATTTTTTCCACACCTCACAAGACCTTAGTAGTCCCACAGAGCTGCCAACGTGCTGCTGGACATACCACTGGCACTGGTAGCTGGTGGCCTTTCCTGGAGCTATGGGCTGGTAATGGGGTCCTTAATGGCAGAGAGACTCTACCAGGTCTGTGGCCAGGAGGGAATCCCACTGCTGGAGATGCCAGTGCCAACAGCTCCCCATGGCACTGCCCTAGTTACTCCAGATGGGATCTGCTCCATTTACAAATATGAGCATTTTTCTTGCCAGTACCTTAAACTCTCCAGGGAGACTGGTGCTGAATAGTGTTCCTCCTACTTACAAACATCCAGAGGAAAGACTCCAGAGCTGAAATGACTACAGCTTCACTGTGGGAGCTTGTGGGGTTCTCAGTGACTCCAGAGCCATTTCTGACAAGATTAGGAAGAAATTCCTGCCTGTGAGGCTGGTGAGGCCCTGGCACAGGTTGCCCAGAGAAGCTGTGGCTGCCCTATCCCTGGAAGTGTCCAAGGCCAGGCTGGACAGGGCTTAGAGCAGTCTGGGCTACTGGAAGGTGTCCCTGTCCATGAAAGGGGGTTGAAATGAGATGAGCTTTAAAGTGCCTTTCAACCCAAACCACTCCACACAGTTATATGAAATGCTCATCAAGGCACTAAAAGCTGCCCAGAGCAGCACCTTCAAGGGACACGTCTTCATCTGGAAGCCTGGTCCACCCCCAGTTCATGCTGGAAGAACTCTCGGGGTCTGAATCAGGAATTGTGCTTTGGGCTGGAGACAGGTGGGAGCCACATGACTCTGATCCACTCTCCATTCTGGCCAGTGGGAATACAGATCAAGTTTGCAGCCCAAGCCTGTTTCTGGTTCCTTCACTGACCTTTGCACCACTGTGAGTGGGGGTCAGGGGGCTGGGGCAGCTGGGGCTCTTCCCCCTCGGCTTGTTGGGAAAACTACAGGGACAACTGGTGTGAACGGTGCTGCTGGGGAAGGCACAGCCCCTCACAGAAGGGGAAGAGGCTGCATTGGCCGGGACACAGCCACAGCCATGAAAGCACTGCAGAGCCCTCCTGCACACCTCAGATCTGGCAAGACAGGGCTATTTCTGCTCAGTCGCCAATCATCCAACGGTGATACATGGCCAGGAAGACGTCATTGTCTCGGGGACAGTCGTAGTGGCAGGAGCACATCTTGATGAACATCATCTTCCTCTGGAAAACGTCCCCCTCGGGGCAGCAGAACTCCATGTCCATGGTGCTGGTCAGGAATGGGGTGCAGCAGCGCATGTCCGAGCAGCTGCCGCAGAACTGGGGTCAGTACGAGCAGGTGCATCCCAAAAACTCGAAGTGGAGGCTCTGGCGCTGCTTTGGGATCCGTACGCACTTCTTCCCCTTTTACGGGGAGAGGAGATGGATTAACATGGACATGACAGGAAAGATGCACTGAGGCCTGTGCTCTGACCCCATCTCTGGGCAATGGGACAGAGAAGAAGTGGAAGCACAGAGCAAACCCTGTGAGCCGGGATCATTCCCAAGGCTGTCCCCAGCATCTGGGGTGCTGTGTCCTCTCTCCTCCAGCACCATACCTCACCGTACCTTGGTTTTCTCCATAGAGAAGTCGCAGGGCTGGACCATGCAGAGCCGGGTCTCTTTTTCCAGGCAGCACTGGGGGTTGTTGTTGGTCACGCCGGCAGAGGTGCCCATTCCGCAGCTCTGGGAGCACGTGCTTCACTCCGCAGTCTGTACCAGGCAGTTCTTCTGCAGGTTGTTCAGCTCTGGCTTGTGAAAACTGAGCTATGAGGAAGAGGAACAAGGCAAGGCTCAGGGCTTTGGACAAAGAGTGGCAGTTCCATGGCTGCTCTCAACTCAATTTAATACTGAAGGAACATCAGCAAAGGTCTGGCCCATCCCATGAGATGCTTGGCCTCTCAGCAGGAAGGGGACGCAGGTGAGCAGGGGCTATTTCCTACATAGCCCAGCTCCAGACAGGTCTGCTGAGACACTTCAGGACACAGGAGCCTTCACATAGCACCACTGAGGTTTCACTTTGTATTGGGTCTGGCTGAGCTGGAGTTGATGTTCCCAGAGCAGCTTTTCCAGTGCTATGCTCTGCAGTGAGAGCTGGAAAGGTGTTGGTAACACACCAGTGCTTTTGGCTACTGCTGGGCAGGGCTGGCACAGCATCGTGATGTCTCTCCAACATTCCCCCCCAATCAAGGGGCTGGGAGTGGGCAAAATCCTGGGAGTGGACATAGCCAAGACAGCTGGCCCAAATTCACCACAGGGATATTCCAGACTGTATGATGTCAGCTCAGATATAAAAGCTTAGGAAAGGAGGAGACAGGGTGGGGAGAGGGAATTTGCTATTCGCAATGTTTGCCTTCTGTTGCAACTACTCCACGTGCTGAAGCCCTACTCCCCAGGAAGTGGCTGGACACCACTTGATGATGGGAAGTAAAGAATAAATCTTTTTTTTTTTTTCTCCTTGCTTGTGCACATGCAAACTTTCAGTTTTGCATTAGTAAACTGCCTTATCTCAACCTACAAAAGTCAGTTTCCATTTATTTTCTCCCCCTTGTCCAGCTGGGAAAGGGAGTGATAGAGCAGCTGCATGGGCTGGACCTGGTGTTTAGCTCTGGAACCCAAACTTTGTACCCCCCCACATCATGATGATGCACAAAGCCACCACCAGCCCCAAACCAGTCAGTGCCCCAAATCCATCCCTCTTCTTCAGCAAACAGCTCCCAGCTGCATCCCACGTGCCCCACTGACCTGCTATGGCTATTCCAAAGAGGTTCTCCTCGCTGCCCTCCTCACACACCCACTCCTCGCAGCACTCATTGTGGAACTTCACCCTCCAGGGGTTGGGGCACTCTGGGGATGGCAGGCGCAGAGCAGTATGCAGTTAATGGCCCCATCATCCATGCAGATGCACTGCAGCTTGCACGTGGCTGGATGTTGCAGCGTGTGTTTTAATATTGTTAGTGATTTGTTCTAAAAAGTTCCCCTCCTGCAAGTTGTAATTGGTTTACCCCAAAACCCTCCTATTCCCATGTTTGGTTTATGATCCCTCCTTATCCCCACCTCCTCGATTGTCAATCCACCCCTTGTCCTTGCCCCTTTTCTAGAACCTTCCCTGCCTGTTATGTATTCCCCCTTCCCTATTGGTCCGTGTAAATCACCCCATCCACCCATCCAATTGTAAGTTGTGTTACCACCCCCTACTCCTCCCACACCGAGTCCCCATTGGTTCTGTTGTATCCCCGCCTTGTGTTACCTCCCCCCTTTAAAAACTTGTGTTTGGCACCTTCTCCCAGTCACTTTGTGGGATCCCGACTCCTGCTCCCAACCCTCAATAAACCCTCACCTGCTTCTACCCGCAAAGTGGCTCTTCCCTTTCACTCCCGCACCACGTACTGCTCTTCGACGCCTTTGATTGCCGCCGCCTGCGTCCCTTGGAAGAAGGGGCGTAGGAGGAACCGGTCACCCGTGAAGCCCTGCCGAGGAACTGAGCGGGTCCGGCCACACTCGGCCGCTGCCCTGACACGAGCTAGCTGGACGCGGGGCAGCGCGTCAGCTGGAAGCTCTCCCCGCTGAGGTAGATCTTGCTCAGCAGGTCACATGTCACACCCTCATGACCTGGGGGAGGAAGAGGAGGAGGAGTGTCACCTGGACATTTTATAAGTTTCTTGGATGCAAACTTGCTGCGTTTTTCCTTCCATGGGAAAGCTCACTTCGAAACACAGATTTCTGTAAAAAACAATCTTTGTGTGTGTGCGTTCAAGGACACGGGTGTCTGGCTGCCCTGTCTCCCACATGGGGGATGTGGGCCTTTTCTCTCTCTTCTCTCTGTCAGGCAATGATGTGAAAAATTGCTATCAATGGAATTTGTAAGCATTCTTGCACTTTTGGTACGGAGCATGAAGAAGAAAACATGAACTCTGTACCTGGGCAGAAATAGCGCAAATCTATCTGAACAATGGAGTCATTTTAATAAATAATATAAGCCTTCTGATATTGGAGTCAAAGAGTCCTGATTCACCCCTGCTGGGACTCCAGCGACAATAGAAGAGTAAGCAGAAGGCTGAAGCCCTCCCTTGGGGATATAGAGCTTGTGCAGAGGGACTTAGCCCATCTTCCCCTGCTCTGCCATCCCACTGCTGGATATTTCATATTTGCCTCCCTGGACCCAAGGCTATTCCTGACACTGATTTTTCAGAAGTGCTGGTCCTCCTAAAATTCTCTAGAAAAATTTCTTTTCCACTTGAATGAGCTACTAAGTATGATTTTGTTCTTGGTGCCTGTAAAGAGCCTGTTTCTCTGTCAGAGTTCTTCCCAACCAGCTTGGAGTGACCAGGCAGTGGTGCTGTGCAAGACACCTTCCTGGCATGGCATGTGAGCATAGCTTTGCTCCTCAATACTCCTGGGATACCAAAAAGCAACGCTCTTCTAAGAATGGCTGGTTCCCCCATGCAAATGGTACCCATAAAGGAAAATGACACTTTGAGGCTGATGACCTTTTTGGCGCCTCTGTGATGCACAAATCTCTTCCTCCTTCCAGTCCCAATTATTTCCAGTTCTCTCTCTTCTGATCTCTGGATCTCTCATCTCCAGACCTCCTACCAGTCTCTGCCGCCTTCCCAATAAAACTTAAATGGGCAAAAAAAGGGAAACTCAACAATATCTGACACAGAGCAGCAACCTTTACTCTGCAGGCGCGACAACGCTCCCAAGTTCTTACGACTGCATTAGCCAGAACTTTCCCAGTGGAAATTTTCCAGCAGAAATCTCTCACCTGTTTAAGATCAAGAATGTTTTCAAGAAGAACCAACTGAATATGAGAGATTTCCTTTATGCTCAACCAAAATACTCGTGGGATAGTATCCATAAGGAAGCATTTTGCTCTGGTAATTATTTTGGCACTGTAAAGATCAAGATGAAATATTTTGATAGAACGGAAAGGGAAAGTTTTGACATAGCTAATGAGTATTCTAAATAAGTCATGGAAATTTTGTGGTTAAAAAAAAAAAAAATATATATATATATATAAGCCTGAAATTAAATGTTGACATCTCAGAGTTGTTCACAGGACAGAAATATTGACTTTGGATATTTTTCAGCAGCTGCTGCTTTCTGCAATCCTGAACCTAAAAAAAAAAAAATCTATGCAAACCTCTATGGGGAAGTTACAAAAGGAAGGATTTTTACCTGCTTATGGCGGCTTCCCAGGAACCTTGATCTGTCTTTCCCTAAGTCCTGCTCATCCAGGGGAAACTGTTTCAGACACAAAGTGTTTGAATCAAACAAGGAGTAAGAATCTCTTTCCATCCCATCCCTATCCCTTGAGAGGACACATATCCTTCTGGAGTGTTCCTTTCCAGACTAGTATCTCATCTTGCAATTCTTTACAATGCTATTGGGATAAAAATACTCCTGTTCTCCAAATTAGACATTTCAAAATCCTCACTTTTTCCATCAAAGTGGAAACCATCCATCCACCCTCCCTCTATACAACCATTCATACTTTTTTTTAGACACTGTCTTCCTGTTTTTCAGCCTGAGTGCTCTCCCATCGCAGTGAGCAGATCATGCTGTTCCCTCTCCTCCACCCCCTCCCAAAGAGTAGCAGCCCGCTGCGTGTTTTCCAAACTCAATCGCTCTGCTGTGCCCTTCATTACCCTCCACGACTGCCCTTTCCCACTGACCTGATCCAATTAAGGAGCCGAAAAGACAGCGTCCGTGAAGTGATCCAGCTCTTTATTCTCCAGCTCTGCCTGGCACCACCCATTCCCAAACACCAAGTCCAGCCAAGGAGACTTCTGCCCTTTTACTCAGGCACCGCTGAAAGAGCTGCTCCATAAAGCTCTACCAGCTCCCTGCACCCCCTATCACCTGTAGGATCCCTACTTTAGAGTTACTACAATGTCATGTTAATAATTTCTCAACTTCATACTGCAAGCTTGCTTCCCAAGGGAAAGTCCACTTTCCCACCAGGTTTATAAACAATCTCTGAGCTGTGTTCCCTCTCAGGGACACAGGTGGTGTTTTTCTGTTCTACTCCCACAAACATAGAAAGATAGTTTACTCTCATTGACCAATGGTAATAGGGAGCTAGTCTTGGTTACCAGCGCATCACTTTAGTATTAGGAGAAGTGTTTCCCTTGTAGGGGAGGAACAAAACTAGGTATAGCTGTAAGCCTTCTGAAATAATCTTAAGCCTTTGTAACAAGCTATGAAGATTGTACTAAGCTGCATTGTACAAGGCATTAAGCCTCGCACCTGAAACATGGAGTCAATAATAATAAAACTATCTTAAACCTTCTGATAAATGGAGTCAAAGTCCTTATGCACGAGGGAAACAACCACCACAACTGGAAACCCCTCGTACAAGAGCAACAACACTACAGGATCCTCTCTACCTTTCTGATACTCCGAGGTCTCTGCAGGAAGGAAGGGATTCCATCGAAATACGTGGAATGTGACAACATTACACAAATATAAAATAAGTTTCCCTCTGATGGTTCCCTTCCCATCTCTCCCAATACAGCCTACAGACTGGTCTCAACCGAAACACTTTTCCCATGATACCTGAGCACCTCAGCTCCTTTATTCTTCCAGCACATCTGTTTATTTGGATAAATTTAAGTCAAAACATTGATCTTTCCTCTGATTCACTCCTCCAGCTCCCTTCACTGCCTCCAAAATCCCCCATCTTCCAACAGATCCATCATAAAAATATCACCCAAGGATGTTACAGCCCAAGTCCTCAGCTCATTTTAGAAATATATCCTGGCCTGTGTTCACTGCGGTTTTTGCTGTAAAAATCTTAATTTCCCATTTAAAATCAGGAAGAACAGTTGTGTCTGCAAGTCTGATTTCCTCCACAGTAGGATCTGGGACCCTCACTCCAAAATGTTTGGATCAAACCTGGATGTCACGATGAATACAAAGCACTTTATTAGAAGAATTTCAAGGCGTCGTGGAGAGACTTTGAAATGGAGACTCCTACACTCCTGAGGAAATTGTTCCTGTGATTTTGCTATCTTTCCTCCACAAACAGACACCTCATTCCCACTAGGAATGAAACAGCATACAGCTCACATCTGCTGGATGTCATCACACCTGTCTTTGCCTTATTAAACTTCAATCCTCAGCTCTCAGGTGTCTCAATGCCTGCAGAAAGTACCATGGCTTCCAATAATCCCCAAAACTGTGGAATGAAAATGAAACAAATTGTAAAAACTTCTTGAAGGAGCAAACACCAACAAGATAGACTCATTTAGACAAGGGCTAGGGATAAATGGGATATTGAGAAGAAATTCTTCCCTGTGAGGCTGGTGAGGCCCTGGCACTGGGTGCCTGGAGAGGCTGTGACTGCCCCATTCCTGGAAGTGTCCAAGACTAGGATAAATGAGGCTTGGAGCAAACTGGGATAGTGGAAGGTGTCCCTGCCCATAGCAGGGGGTGGCTCAAGAAGAGCTTTAAGACCCTTTCCAAGCTCAACCATTCCATGATCATTCTGTCTCAGGTTGGTGCTGGATCATTTCCAGGGACATTTCAGAGTGCTGTGGCCAAACATTTCCCTAAGTACTCACACCAAACTGCCAGCTCTCAGGTCTTCCTGACTATTTTGAAAAGCTTGAATCCAAGAAAAAAAAAAGTCAGCTCCTGTCAAAGAT
Source organism: Dicaeum eximium (assembly GCA_013396995.1). NCBI lineage: Eukaryota > Metazoa > Chordata > Aves > Passeriformes > Dicaeidae > Dicaeum > Dicaeum eximium. The sequence goes on from VWZP01000840.1 coordinate 161,287, forward strand.
GGGGCAGAGGAGTCTTGTTTCTAAACAAAGACCAGGAAGTTGAGGAAATACTGTATTTTCCTCTAGACCAAAATAATTTCTGTTTGCTTCAGAAGGAACTACTAAAAAAAAAATTTAAAATAAAAATTTTTCTTTTCTAGCTGAAAAGAGGTGTCAGGAGAGAAAGTAGTTCCTGCATTTGCATTACCTGGCTCAGGAATTGTCATGTTCCACACAGACACAATGTGGTGAAGGAGCTGTTCAGCTCTTCCCACCCACATGCTATGGCCAGAAATACACTTTGCCTCTTGCATAGGAGCAGCCAAGGGCAGAACACCTATCCCTGGCACAAGGCAGAGGGATATGGGGTAGGATATTCCAAGGAAAAGTACTTTCAGTAAGAGCTCAGGCTGCTGATATTTACCCAAAGGGTAGAGGATGTTCCCTGAGGATGTCACAGGACACAGGAAAGTCCCACAGGCCCACTCGTGCCTTGCTGGAGCTGTGGGAAGCCAGCTGTGTGTGTGCCAAGGGATCTGCTGTTCCCAAGGCTGGCATTGATCTCCCAGCATGACAGTGGATTAAGCTCCAAGGAAATTCTGATGAGTGTTCTGGGAGGCCACAGAAAAACCACACAAGGACAGAACCTGCAGCTCTCACCTAAGCAGATCCCACTACCTCTGTGGATTTTAGAGAAGTTACAGTAGAGTCCCTTGTGATGGTCACAGGGCCTGTGCAAGGAGCAAAGCTCACCCAGCTGCTGGGCACAGACCTTGCAGCAGCCACAGGCATCCCACACGTGGCTGGTACCCACAGGGCACTGCAGAGGCAGGGAGGGACACTGGCATGGGAACGTGAAGGCCTGTGGTTCTACCTGGAAGGCAAAAAGCCATGGAAAGAATGAGTCTACCACAAGGCATCCGGACAGGGAGAGGAAAAACACGGCTCTGCTGAAAACATAGATACCCTGAGAGAGGGGGAGCAGCCCTGCTGCAGAGGGGTGTATGCAGCTCCCAAGGACTCACAGGACTCATGTTTTCCTCACCCCTATTTCATCTGGAGCTCAAGGGGAAAAAAGAAAAAGATGCTACTGGGAAGCAGAGCCAAAACAAACAGGACAAGCGGTAGCTTAGAGTCCCCTGCACAGCTCACTCTCCCTGGAAGCAATAAAGTAGTAATCATTAACAGCAAGGAATTCCAGCTTTTACACAGGACAAACATCAAAGCCTCTGCACCAGTGTCATACCCAGTGGAAGCTGAAAAAGCAATGTGCACAGCAACAGGACTTGCCCAAAGCCAGGCAATGGGACTGTGGGGATGCTGAAAACCAGCCCAGAAGCTCGCGAGTTTCATTTTGTCCTCTGCATCTCACACTTTCTTCCTTATTACGTGTGCCCTCTCCTTTCAATTTCTCAAGGAATGCAGCACAACCAACCTTTCTTGGGACCGTGTGAGTGCACAGATGCTCCCCTTTGGCAGCGTTTCACTGGACAGCCTTGAACCCCACCCTTGAAACCCACCCTTGGCTTCATGACACTTCAGACACTCAACAGATACCAGGCTGTGGATATTCTCAGTCTCTGGTAACAGAGGGAAACAGCTTCTGCCAGGCTTGGCCTGGGAAAGTTAGAGAAATAATTATTATCTTATCCCCTGCACCTGGTATTTGTGGAAGACATTTACAAGTAGGTGTTGTTCCAATTGACCAATAGTGTGAGAGAAATTTCCTAAAGACTAATCAGGTCTTAGGTCCATGATGCTCTCTATAAGAAGTGTGGGTTTCTATTAATAAATGCTTTTTATGTCTTCTGAATCATGGAGTCTGTGTCGCCTTCTTCTGTCCCCTATACCATTGTGTAACAATTAGTGACCACCAACGTGTGTCTGACACCAGGCTACAACTGAAGCAGGGTTACCTGCTCTGGAAAACCCAGATGATTCCAGAATCCCAGTCACCGAGTGTGTGCCATGTCCTGCATCAGCTCAGAGCAAGAGCACCAGCTCAGCCCTGTCTGTGCCCAGATTTGGGCAAGATGTAACACCTTGACTGTGAACAGTGCAGAACGTGTGGTCTCTAGGGATCCTCTGAAACCTCCTCAGAAACATCAGTGCCAGCTCCAGTGCCAGCTCCAGCCAGAAAACAGGTTTTCTGTTCAGATCCTGCCCATCCAAATTCCCCCTTGCCCCACTCCATGCACCACTCCACTATGATGGACATGGCTCAGCTCCCACGCAGGGCTGACACAACCCTGGCACATGGATGATGCCACCAAAACACTCTGGGATCTTGCACTGCAATGAGCAGGGTGGAGAGGGAAGCATCTGATGGGGCAGACCCCTCACAGTCTTGCTCTCACCCCAGGAGAACAGCAGCCAAGCTGGTAATAGCCTTGAGGGCAGCAGGGAGGGGAATGCACACCTGAACAGGTCAAAAATTATATCTTGTTATAGCTCTGTTTGCACTTGTCAGATCCCACCCAGCCCTCACTTGTGAAATAGCTTCCTTGGATATTGTGTCCATCATCAATCAGAGTAGGAAAACTTGTCCAGAAAGTTGCTCTGACTTTAGCTCATGTGGGGTCAGAGAGTGCCGACTTCTTTGTACAGCTGTGTCACCAACACAGCACTTGTGGGACCGGGATTGGGCTAAACATTCCCTCAAAGTCATGGAATATCTCAGGTCAGGAGAGACCCACAAGGATCATGGAGTCCAACCCCTGGCACTGCACAGACACTCCAACAATCCCACCCTGTGCCTGAGAGTGTTGTCCAAACGCTGCTGGAGCTCTGGCAGCCTCGGGGCCGTGACCATTCCCTGGGGAGCCTGGGCAGTGCCAGCACCCTCTGGGGGAAGAACATTTTTCTAGTATCCATCTAAACCACTCCTGGAACAGCTCCAGCCATTCCCCCAGGTGGTCCCAAGGGGTGAATCCTTCCAGGGTCTCCCTGCTCAGCAGGAATCAGCATAATTCTCCTGGATAACTCCTAGCACTAAGTATTTTGGAAACAAAATACTTTTGTTTCCAAATACCTCTCCAGCCTGCAGCCCAGCTGTTTCCAGCCAACTGTCCTGGAGCCACTCACCAGAACCTGGCATGTCCCAGGAATCAATTCCCAACTGCTGAAGTGGATTAAAAGAACTAAAAATACAGAAATCTTCCCTACTTTTTTCCAGCTCCAGCTGCTGGAGCTGCCAAGGAATATATTATTCAGTCCCAGATGAGTTGGAGGGGATGTGGGAGATCACGCAAGAGACAAAGCATTCCTGACATGGGATCTGTATTATGATGCAATCCATGCACTTCAGAAAAAATAATGATAACAAGCATTTTCCAATGCAGTGTCAGCCACAGGCCATAGAAAGAAACACTCCCAAAATAGCTCTCCTGCTGAAATGCAAACCAAACCAAGATCTTTGGGGATACAAGAATGCAACAGCTTTAAACCCAACTGAGTTGTCTCATCCCTGGAAGTGTCCAAGACCAGGTTGGACAGGGCTTGGAGCAACCTGGTCTAGTGGAAGGTGCCCTGCCCATGACAGGAGGATGGAACTTGATGGTCTTCAAGATCTCTTCCAACCCAAACCATTCCATGATTCTACAATTCTGTGTTTTTTCTTTCCCACCCTCATTAATCATTGCTGGCACTAGTTATTTCCTTAATAACTCACCTGCATAAACCAGCCCACCTGGTTTTACCTTCTGTTCACAGCAGCTTAATTTCCTCATTGTATCACAGCTGCTTTTCAGGAGAAGAACATCAAGATTCAAATCTCTGTTGTATCAGAGACTCGGTGGATGACCCTGCATGCACCTATGCTGTACCTCAGCTCCCCCAGCCATCAACTCAAAAGCCCAATTCTTCATGATTTTCAGGACCCTTCTAAATACTCGCAGATGCTCCCACCAGTCAGCTCAGATGTGTCTCCCTCCATTGCTCAGGAGGTGCTGGGGCTCTTGTTTGCTGGTTTTATTGCTGAGCAAAGTCAGACCGAGCTATTTATAATTCCTGCTGCTCTCCTGGGTCTGGTAAAGGAGGGAATGAGCTGGAATGGGGTTTGGCTCACACACACCCAACAGCCACAGCACTAAAAAACTGCGTGGCCAGGGAGGCTCTCAAGTTAGGAATAGGTGGGAAAAAGTCAATGTTCAACCAACTTCCTTGAGCCCTCCATTACTGAATTTTCTTTCAGAGAGGCTGAATAGTGGATTGTATTGATTTTGCATGGCGCACCCTTCACCCTGCATTCTTTCCAAGGGCTGCTTCCGGTTCTTCTACCCAAATATTTGCCCTTAAACTGTCCCAAAGAACTCCACAAAGTATTCCGAAGAACTGCCAAGACTGGAATTCAGGGCTTTGTTGCAGACCCAAAGGTAACACAAAGCCCAGTACTTCCACATAACCTGCCACTGACCTGGTTCCAGAGGGATTCAACTCGGAGAACATTTCATTTTCTTCCCTCTGCAGAAAGGGTTGCCCCAAAACTCACTTCTACCTTCATTGGGCATGCTCCTGACTTCAAGTTCACGACAACCTTCACCTGGCTTCTGCTGAGGTTTGCAGAGCATTTCTGTGAACTCTGAGAGCAACAGAACAGAACCAGTGTCAGAGATCAAGGCCATGGATTTAAGAAGGTTCTAAAGCCTGGAATGTTTGCTCTCCCTGCTCCTGGCTTTGCTGACAACTCTTGCATACATCATAAACACTGTGTGTGAAGCTGTGGGACTCTCAGGACCCCTGAGTGATGGCCAAGACACTCCAGAAGTGCCAACACTCAGACCAGAGGATTCCCCTCTTCTGCTCCATTCTGTTCTCCACCTTTGACTCCCTAGAATTATCTGGTCAGCTGACAAGCCAGAACAAGCTCCCTCCCAACTGCCAGCACCAAACCCAGTTACCTGCAGGTAAAAACTGAGAATGTTCTTCCTGCTTCATATTTACATAAAACCTCTTCCCCTTCACCCTCAGGAGGGCATAAGTGCTGTAACATGAGCTCCCACCACTGCAGCAGTTCCGTGGCACTTTCTGGATTTCTCATTCCTGACCAATGTCCACAGGAGCCCCGGGAACCAGCTAAGGGAGCCAAACCAAAGAGGATGTTTTAAAACGTATTTGGGCTCATGACCACACTCAGAGGGCATGAAAAGGTGAGTTCTGAGCTGAGCTGGGTGTTTGCAAAGAGTTTTGGGAGCCAGGGGTTAATGCTGCAAGATAGAGGTGATATAATAAACACCCAGCTGGTTCTTTTAGTGCTCCAAGACTAAGCAGCCAAAACACAGTTATTCATCCTTCAAACTCCAAACGACTAGATAATCCCTGCTCTCTCTCCATCTCAGGCTCTGAAGGCGCCTTCCTACAGCTGTTGCAGCACACTGTATAATAGCGCCTTTGGAGAGACAAGAACCAGTGACCCCCTTTACAGACAGAGCACAGGATACAGAGACCTGCCCAGGAGGAGTCTAAACATAACTCACAGTAATCCTGGAGCTACTCCCACCTCTGAACAACACAGGAGATGGATTCAGGAGTAACAGCTCTCATTTCCTGCCTTAATGCACAAAGCATCATAGAATCATTAAGGTTGGAAAAGACATCTAAGGTCACTGACTTCAACCTAATGCTCAAAGAAAGTCAAGTCACATTTCTGAGGCATTTGGCAGGTTTAGGGAAAATCACCTGTCTCAGAATGGTAACCAAGGGTCACAGTGGTGGAATTGCTTTTTGTTGTTTATATGAGCCACATGGTGCTGCCAAAGCTGAGCCAGAGTAAGAATCAAGACACCCACCCCAAATGGCAGCAGTTTCCCTTAGATCACAGCCCACTTCACATTCTTGACAGGAAAGGGGCTGGCACACACTAAGTACTGCTAGGAGCAATCCAACAGACCTCACCAACCAGAAGCTGATTGCCTCTCTCACCACAAGAAGCCCTGCAAGGGGCTCTGTGAACCCAATTTCACTAAGCCAAAAAGCACTTACAGCAATTTAATGATGGCAGTGATGTTCCTGATACTGCTGGCATGAGAACAGCACACAAATGTCCTAAGATGTCCTTAGATGTCCTAAGAGGAATCAGCTGCTCTCTCAAGAGCTTGTATTAACAGGAAAACAGGCACAAATCCTGCTCTGGAGAATCTAATTTTCCCCTCGGGATCACTGCTTTTGGGAACACATGGGTGGATTCAGTGACATCTGGGGAAGGATGGTGATGGTAAGGAATTGGGGTATGAGACCCTTTGCAATGACATAAACTCACTGACTTCACTTCTCTCTGCTCTCTTCTCCTGCTTCTATACCAGGGCCAATTTCTGGCTTCCAGGACTGCAAGGAAACAAAATCCATTCCCATGTGCCAGGAGCTCTGAGATCCGTAGATGATACACGTTACCTGGGGCAGCCCCCAGTGTGGTCTAGTTACCCAGGACGTTTCCACCACTCTGCTCCCAGCCCAGCTTCCCTCGAAAACTCGGGAGCGGGTGGCAGCCGGGAAGTCTCTCAGCCCAATGCCCTCACATGCATCAAAGCAAGAAGCTGCAGTGCCCAGGCAGAGCTGCTGCAGGGTCATACATACCCAGCCAGGGGCAAGGAGAAGCAGGAACAGGGTCTGGTCACTGTCCCCAAGTTGCCAGGCATCCCGAGTACTGGGAAGGGCAGGGATCCAGGCTATCAGCTACTCCCCACCACGCCTTTGGAGTTTCCTTTTTCTTTGCAGCAAGTGGTACATCGGTTTCTCTTTAAATATCCTCTGGAGGGGGTGGGCCCCGCCCTGAGTGACAGGCTGGAACCGAGCCCAAAAGGGTGCAACAAAATAGCCCAAATTCCAGGGAACACGAGTGCATTCCTGCAGCTCTGGCGGTTGTGGGGCCGCCACCACTGCCTGCAGCTTGGTTACTTTCCAGGTGGGTAAATCAAACCCCAATAAAAGCAGGATTATTATTTTCTAATTTTTCCTCTTTCTACCTCCAAATATGAAGCCTGGCACAGCTTTCCTGACACAGACCCTCTTTCCCTACTGTCCTGGATTGACTTTATGAAGCTCGTTATCCCAATTCATCTGTGTAGCTCAGCAAATAAGTTTTTGCACCTTTAAAATTGATTCTGAGAGCAAAGAGAGAGAACGATGAAAGCCACAGTTTGTTTTCAAATTTTGTTCTTGCCTCCTCCACATCCCTTCAGCGGGACGGTGTGTCTGCAGCAGGACAGAGTGCTTCTTTGCTTTTTTAGTTAGTTTTAGCTAGCTGAGGCAGAGAAGTTCTTTAGACTGCAGTTCTTTCTTTGTTTTCTTTGCACCTGTTTAAACCTGCTCTGGACTGAACAGCAAGAAGAAGCCCGGGAGCTCACACCTGTGGCCCACTGGGCCGGGCGGGGGCCACAGCATTTCCAGCGCCAGAGGGACTGATAACAGCCTGGGACTCGGAGTTTGTCATCTCTTCTGGAGTGGCAAGAGTTTTACTGTTTATTATTGTTCAGTTTTCTTTTCATGCTAGTGAATGCTTTGCTTGTTAAATAAACAGTTTTTTCCACTTTTCTCCATAGAAATCCTTTTTCCCGAACCAGCTGGGGGAGGGGCCTCTTGAATTTGCTTTCTAGAGAAAACTACTTTAGAAGATTTTCTCTCAAAATTGCCCTAAACCAAGACAAATACTTTATTGGCGCCCAACGGGAGGCTCGAGAAAGTGGAAAAAACCTGTGCTGATTGCTTTTTAGTTTTGTTTGCTCTGTAGTGGGATAAAGCAGTCAGCAGCCATGTTACTAGAATTTGTTATGTCTCTTGGAGCAGAGGCCTTTATATGTTTCTGGTCCCTAGGCTTTTTTGAGGTTTTAATACCTTTCTGGTCACTGCTTAAAATCTCCCCCAAGCAAAGAATAATGGGTGTTTAACACACCTTGTTACATTCTTCTGGGTTCAGTCACCATGCCCAATCAGCAGCTTCTCTGGATTTATAGTTATTTGAAAAGCAGATGTTTAAATAATTGCTAAAAATCATGTCAGGCCAAAGAATAAATTGAAGGCAAGCACACACACAGTTTTTTGGCTCAGTAGGATCTCTCCCCATGTCCCTCTGCCTGCAGAAGACAAAACGAAAGCTGCTACAAGCAGTGTGGTACAGAGAATTGTGCTCACCCAGTCTTCAGTGACTTCAGAACTGTCTCCTGTCCCAAAGCTGCTTGGTCACTCCCAGAACACACTGGTGGCCTCTGGAGCCTTGCAGCAGGTTTGTGTTCTCACAGCTGGTCAGCTCCGGCAAAAGTTACCTCTGGAGTGAATGACAGGCCCTCATTCCCATTTGGGACTCCTTCGACCGACTCCTTCGATATAAAACTCTTTTAACCTGATGACACCAAACACGAACTTGGCCCAGCAGAGATGGTGAGATCTGTCCATCTTGATGGTCAGAAACACCGGTCAAGGTTCCATTTCCTTGGTCATTACCCAACCACTGCTGCCTGCTTGATACATCCTGCTCCCACACTCGGGCTGGTCACCAGTGCCAGATCCATGGCCATGGAGGAGTCCTTTCCCTGCTTTTTGTTCCAGTCTGAGGAGACAATTCAATTTTTAAGTTAAGCTGGGCCCTTTTGCTTCTCCCCTGCTGATACAGGGCTACGGGACTCTAGTGGCTTTGGTTCGCCAATTCTGAATTTTCCCCAATTTGAATCAATTTGAATTTTTCCCGGCCAATGCACCACTAAATGTGGTGGGTTTCCTCCTGCTGGTTAATTACCAGAATACTTTCCTGCTGTGAAATAGGACCAACTAGGAGAAAAGCAAAGCAGGCTCAAAACTTCAAGAGAGTACAGACAGTTTATTAGACAGTATTAGTTTAAAAGACAGTTTTAAAGACAGTTTATTAACAGTAACTAAAAAGAAAAAGGAAAAAAAAAACCAAAACCCTTCCGATCCTTCTCCTCCCCCCATAAACATTCCCTTCCCATTTGTCAATATAAAAAAATAACACTCAAACATTCCAGTCAGTCCACCACTTATGAAATAGTCTTTTCTCAATTCTCTCTCAGGGAGAGGAGTCCCTCTTGTTCATGTTATGGAAAAACTTCTCCACAAGAGGAAAGAAAACAGTTCTCTTGTGGCTCAATGTCCTCACCAGCAACCGCCTGGGGTAAAACTTGCTTGGTGAGGTTCTTCCCACTTCCACAGCCTTCCTAGAGCTGGGAAGGGGTCACAAAGCTTGGAGGGGCAGCAGGTTAGATTTTCCTGCTTTACAGGTGAAGACTGCACAAAAGAAAGCAAGGGTTCTTCTTCTCTCCTCTCACTGAATCATCCCAGGCAGCAAAAGTCTGCAAAGATCTTCTTCTCTCCTTGGGGCACAACATTTCCTCTTCTCTGTTCAAGTTTTCCTGGGATCACAACAAGTGCCTCAACTGCTCCCTTCTCCTTCCCTTTGGAGACCCTCCCTTGCTCAAATTTGAAAAGTCCATTCCCAACCCCCAACAGCTACTGTGAGTTACCAAAAGTCTTTTCCATAAGTCACAAAAAGTTTTCAAGCATCTCTTCATCCCTCCCATCTGGGCTTAAGCTAAACGTCGTCCTCACTGGCTACAATGTTTCAATGTCATTCCTTAAATTGCCTTCTCTTCTGGTTTCTCTCTCTCTGGAAGGAGAATTGGAGCACTGAAGGGGTTAACTTCTCGCCCAGGGCCTGCAGAGGTCAGGTGACTCCCGCCGCGGGAACTGCAGCTCTCTCTCTCAGCTGCAAGATCTTCGCAGCTTCCACGGGGTGAAAATTCCTGCGCCGCGCTGTCTCTGGGCCGCTCCTGGGGAGGGGGAGTCTGGCCCTGGGCCCCGGGCTGGGGGAGGCCCCAGGCTCTCGAGGCAGTGGCTGCGAGCGGCCCATGCTTACAAAAGGCCGGCTCTTTTTTTCTGACTCCCGATTCGAGCTCCCCTCCCCCCCAGGCCCAGGCCAGAGGTCTCACCTCTTTGCTCCCTGCCCGGAAAAGGAAATTCCCAGCTTCTTCCTCTCCTTCTTAACGTGTATATCCGACAAAGTCATCCCATAAATCCAACTTCACTTCCGGTTCAGCCTCAAACTGCGACAGGGACTCAAGTGCCTCTGATGGTTTCTCCATCTGTGGTTTATTACTTGTAACAGAATAAAACCTACCAATGTCTCTCAAGGCTCTGTGTTTGCTGCAAGGCTGGGAAGGAGTTCTGCGGGTCCGTGTGTCTTGGGGCAAGACAGATAAACAGCCCTGGATATCTTTGGAGCTCAACATGGTTCCCAGAGAATTAACAGCAGAGAAGGACTCTTCCAGACCTGAGTTTGAGTTCAAGTTAGCATTAATTCAGTGTGTCTAGAAGGATATTTAGGGTCAGATTCATGCTGTCTTGAAGAGTGTCGCTTCGAGCCAGGTCTTATGAGCTCTGTCCTAGATTGTTAAGATAAGGTATTCTATTTGCCATCTGTTAAAGGTAGGACAATTAGCTTCTGTTAATTGGGCAGTTTTTCTTATCTCTTCAACAACCAATCTCTCCCTCTGGGGAGGTATCTTCTGTTAATGAGCCATTGAGCCTCGCTGCATGACTGATAAAATTACATCCCATTGTGAGATGCTCTGCCCAGGGGGAGGAGCCAAGCATTCCTATCGGAATATAATCAGAAACTTTGAAACACCGAGGCAGCCTCATCTCCACTGGATTCCCAGAGGAAGACCAGGCCCATCTACACCACCACCAGACTTTCAGAGGGAACCTACACCCTTCCTACAGGATCACTGCTTCAAGCAGAACTATATCTTCCACTCCAGGAGGACTGCAGCCACCATTCAACTGGACTGTCACCAACACCCTGACCCCCAGGGTGGCAGGTTGTATCTTGACTCTGTCAGTGGGTTTGTTTTGGTTTTTTTTTTTGTTTTTACTAGTTACATTTGTATATTTCAGTTTTCCTAGTAAAGAACTGTTATTCCTATTCCCATATCTTTGCCTGAGAGCCTTTTAATTTCAAAATCGTGGTGATTTGGAGGGAGGAGGTTTACCTTTTCCATTTCAGGGAAGGCTCCTGCCTTCCATAGCAGACACCTATCTTTTCAAACCAAGACAAGCTCTCAGCGATCTCTTCATATCTGAGATAGCCCAGCGACCCGGACGGCTGAAAATGAGCAGGATGACTCTTGTAGCAGTGTTTGAAACAGAAAAGGGTTTAATAAGAAACAAAATAACAAACTCTTTACAGAGAAAAGCCGTGCCGGGGCAAGAGGTCCTTGCTCCTGCTAAGCACCCTACAAAAGCGATCAAATCTTTTGTTCTGTCCTTTTTCTGCCTAATGGCCCAGGCGGGACCTCTTGGCCCCGGTCCAATCCAACAGCCCCAAGTCTGAGGTGAAGTCTAAAAGGTCCTGTGAGGTGTCCCTGTACCAATTCCAGGGAAACTACCCTGGAGAAGTTTCCAGGGACTTTGCCTTTTTTAACAGATAAAGAGTATTTGGAAATTCTCGTAATTTGGTCACCCTGTCAACAGGAGAGACACTCCTACACTGTCTAACTGATATAAAATTAATTAAGGCATCTCCATTTGTAGCCTAATCTCTCTAGGTTCCCATTAATAAATGGAGAAGAGCTGGTGCTCCTTAACAGCCTTCTGAGATCGCTGGCTCTATTGTCCAAGTGCATCAGTTGTGGCACCACATTAGTGGCTGTAAATTGTCAAAAGAAAGTGTCACAGAAATGCAGCACCAGAGCTCAGCAAAGGTTCAGTGCTTTACCTTGTCTAACTCCAACCTGGGTGCAAAGGTTTCCCTTCCTTATGAATGGAAAGGGCAGGAAAACCACTCCCTCTTCACTCCAGCACAGCCCTAGGATGAAATGTTGACTGCAGGGAAACACCTGCTGGCTCCAGCAGAGCTAGGATTCCCTCTGCCTGGCTTGCCAGATACACAGCCCTGAGACTACACTGCTGTGCCCATAGCATAAGGGATGTCAGGCAGGGGGCAAATTTTGTCCATGGTTGCAGAGTTGACTTGTGTAAATCCACAGTTATATTAGCTTGGGAGGAATTATTTGAGCATTTATTGTGGCCTTGAAGGTTATCACAGGATGTGACATGTGGTATGGGTGAGGTGGCTGCTGATGTCCTTGTAAGTATTTTACATATATNAAAGACAGTGCTCTGAGAGAGCTGGCCAGCAAAAGCACATGTTCTCTTCTAGGAAAAAAATAAGTGCCACTCTGAGGCCTGATCTTGGCAGTATGCAAATCTCAGGTCTGCAGCACCAGAGTTACAGCCCAGAGCACCCAGGGGAAAGACACCAAACCTCAGTTATCAGAACATGGGATCCTTGTTTCAGAGCAGGTGAACAGTGAGAAACTCAGCACTTCCAAGTACATCTGTGCAACAAGACTGCGGTATGACAGCAGGTAATCCCTGAGACCCTTGACAGCTGCAAAATTTGGATGTTTAGAAACAAGTGTGAGTCACCATCATGTCCAGGAACATTTGTGCCAAGGCACGGGCTTGCACAGAACTGCAGGAGAACAAGCCTTGGGAGGAAATAGCTGCACCCATCTGTGAAACAGATGCTTCCTCAGGTTTTTCCACTTCTTAACTTACTGAACGCTTAATTATCCTGCAGAAAAACTACAGGGAGGGAGGGCAGGCATGTTTAAGGTGGACTTGAACAGGCTCACTTAAGGAGGCTGCCAGTGTCACAGGACTCCTCTGGAGCACAGCTCTGGTGTCTGTGACCACTCGGTGTCTCAGGGGGTTTGGTCCTCAACACCTGCACAGGAGAGGCACAGCAGGATGTGCTGGAGGTAACATTGCTTGGAAAAAGAAGGGACAAAGGGACATCTCTCCAGTCATGTGCTATGAAATAACATTACTGCTTCTGCCTAGAAATGCTGCATTTTCTCATTGCATTTTATGGACACAGGGATCTGCCACCTCCTGAAGAAGCTGCAGCTCTGCCACAAGGACCAAGAGCCTCCTCTAGTGCCTATGTCTGCACAGCTCTATCCAAAAAGGTGCAAGGGGGAATTATCTTCTAGATCCCATCCCTCCAAGGATCTCTAGCATCACATACGATATCAGCCCTAAAATCCAGGACTTGGACAAAACAGCTCCGATATAGTTCTGTAATTCACACCAGCTGCACATCTCAGGAGCCTCAACAGGCAGCAACAGGTCCCTGAGCTCTGTCAGCCTGGGAGGACCTGGAGGGGTGGGTGGCCTCCCAGGATTTGTGTGTAGCTTTCATTAGGGGTTTGAGATTCCAACAGGAGCCCGCCCACACATTTTCCATTCAGGTTTTGGAATGATTACAGCTCATTACATGGAATTAATGAATAATGTAAGTTGGGAAGACCCTCGGGTCATATGGTCCTCTTGCAGCCCAACTCAGCACTGAGGAGAGAGAAGAGGGCTAGATTTCAGAGTCCAGGAGAGACAAGCAGGTCAGTGGGGTCCCCAGCTCAGCCAGCTACTGCTCTGCCAGCCTTTCCTGTACACAGGAATCTCAGCACAGGAAATCTTGATTAGCTTCCAGCCCCTCTGAAACAAAGGGCTGGCACCTTTGGAGTGGCAGGGACTTCTCCCAGCTGAAGGGATTGTTAACCATGGAATGTAACACAGACACCTCCAAAATCAGCTGCCAACCTGCTGATTAAAGAGCAATATTTTCTTTCAAAGGACTGCAGAAGCCGAATTACAAACCTTAAAAATTATTTGGGAAATGTTAAATGTGAGACTTTCACTTGCCTGTTCTTAATTCTTTTTGTTGTGGTTACAGACAGGCATCTATGAGGTTGGTCTTTTTTTGTTTGTTTGGGGTTTTTTTGTTTGTTTGTTTGTTTCCTAACTAACAGATATTTTTGAAGTTTCACATCACAAATGTTTTAGAAAAGACAAGTCCCAAGCTCCATAAAGAGCCTTGTCATAGGAATGATGAGATTTTACACATATTCATAAGGAAATAGTCTGTGGTTGGAGCCATCATTGCCTTCAGACAGACCAACTCACATAAGCTGAGTTTGACTCTCCTCCAGAGAGGACTCTCTTCCTACACAATTCCCCTGGCTCACTTTCCCAGAAACTAGTATGGTGGTAGAAACCCCCTGTATATATTTAGAGGTGACAGTTTTATTAGTAGTAGTGGAAAGTTATTACAAATGAAGCATTTTTGCATACCATTTAATGTACAACAGTGTTACTGTCACAAAACTGCTTAAAACATTCAAGTTCAGAACCTCTGCTTTCAGTTCAGCTTTTGCCACACTGTCTTTTAAATTCGCAATCACTGTAAAGCAACCACTGACACACTACTCAAACTTTTACAGTTTGGGCCATTTGACTTCAGATATGAAATAATAGATATTTTCAAATCCATTTTCCAAAGCCTCAGCCTGTTATTTGTTTCGTTTTAAGGAAGTTATTTGAACCATTAATTTGCATCTCTATATTTTAAATTGTTTCCCCCTCAGAAATATGATGTCATCTGGCAACAGAGGTGCACAAGATGGGTTTGAAGGCAGACTTTAGGTGAATAACAGTCACTTGGGTTTTTTCCAACCTGATCCCTGCAATATGGCCGTGAGTCAGGTAAAAGAGAAGTTGTAGCTTGTTCCATTTCTTGGCCAAGAAAATAGTCCCAAATCACCTTTACTCCAATGCCTCTTAATGCACAGTAATTTCACAATGTTCTCTCTCATGTATTAGACTGAAAGTTGATGACCTGCCTGGCAGAGAGCCAAGTCTGCAGGGTCAAGATGCTTTGTTTAAAAAGGAAGTTTTGGGGGATTTTCTGATTTTTGGAAAATTGAGCTCAAGATGGCCTAACCTCACAAAATGGGATGGGGGAGATGAAAACTGAAGGGCTGTGCTCTTTTTCATGGACATTAGACAAAAAGGCTTTTCCTGCCAGAGCAGCTGTTGGTCACTTGGTACTCAGTACCTTCAGAACCCACAGAAATGTTTCTGGCTCTGGCACTAATTGCTGGGGCTCCATGTATGTCCCCTGAAACCTTCTGCCTGGACAGTGCAGCTACTGTTTCAGCTGTAGTGGAAAAGCTGGTATTCTCCTGGTAGGATTTGGGCTTTCCCTAGGGAAGGGGAGGAGGTGAAGGCCTTTCTCCTGCCCTTTCCATGCAGAATGGAGAGGCAGCCAGGATCTGTCCCTGCTATTCCAGCCCCAAATAAATGAAATAATCATAAAAATGTGTGTATGAAAGGTGAGAGGGTGTGAGGGAGGGTCGGGGCTCTACAGTGGTTGCATCATCCTTCCACATCCTTTACAGGAAGACATTCACTCCACTCCATAAATACTCTGGATTGCGGCTGGACCCGGAGCTCATGCTGAGTTTAATAGACTCTGCTCAGGGAGCAGCATGTATGGGGATGTATACAAATGGTTCCTCTCCCTTCCCAGAGGGAAGCTGCTCTGCATTCTCCAGAGTCAGGGATCTCTGTGCCTCTCCAGAGGCTAAATCACAATTTCAAAACAGTCCTCATGTGTTTCAGGAGGAAGAGAAGAATAAATCATCCATTATCAGGGAATCTGAAGTTTCTTCAAGGGTGCTACAGGAACCTGAAATCTGGAGAGAGCTAAAAAACATGGATCAGAGGTAGGATCCAGGAGGGCCACACCAGTTTACACCAGTTGAACATCTGACCTCGATTCCCTTTTGGCACTCAGGGTGATTTTGGAAATAATTCTTAGCGTATGTCTGCATGGCAGACACCCAGCTACCTCCAGCTCAGCACTGGATCTCGATTCCTTCAGGCAGCTGGGCTTGTTTTGATCAAGGTCCTGCTCTGCCTGAGGGCCCTGAGCCAGCAGAGAAGTTGCTGTCAGCATTCCCAAAGCCCAACCCTCTCATGTTAGAGCATCCTGCTCTTCCACATTCACATGGGATTCACATGGAGCTGCTGTACCCGTGGCAGGAGGAATCCTCAGTTATATCACAACAGGAACGGTCCATCTTCCATCCCTGTGGCATTAATCCACACACTCCATCCAAGGGCTTCTTCTTTGTTTATAAACTAAAGAAACACAAATTCTTGCACTACTGATAATTTATGCTTAGCTCTGGGTCAAATTTTAAGAATCCTGTGTTTTTCTTTCCAAGTAACAAATGTTTGTTTTGCTGAAGAAAAGGGGAGTGAACCTGTTCCACTCAAATGGGTGTAAATCAGGAGCAATTCCAGTGAGTCCCAAAGGCCAGGAGCAGGGAAAATCCAGCATGAGGACTGTACCCTGTCTATTTCCATGAGCATATAAAATCCACATTGCTCATTGCTTCTTTTATCCCCCATTGCTTTTGTTCTTTTCCCACCCTTGCCCAGTCTCCCTGCTAGAAAGAATGTCATGACTAGGATGTCAGAGCAGTAATTACTGGATGTTTGGGTGTTTCAATAAATTATGTTCTCCAGATGCTAAAGATCTGAGAAGGCTTCAGATTCTTGCCTCTGCTCTCATTCACACAACTATAAATTTCAAGTCACTCCACTTCCTTCATGAGACTCATGCCAGATGCAAGCAGAGGAACCAGATTAGCATCCAGCCTGGAGCTACTAAAACCAAACTAGCCAATGGCATTTCTTTGGGAAAGGCTCTTCTAGTGATTAATGACAGACAGACAAATAATAGAGGGGCCTTGGGACACATTTCTCTAAGTCACAGCAATTTTCACTTAAGCAGGTGGGAAGTTTTTAGCCCAAAACAAGAGAGAAAATTATTTACTGTGCTCAGCTTACCCAGTTTATTTGTTTTTCTCTTTAAGAAGAAGCAGCCTTACTGGGAATATGAATGGAAAGATCCTGTTCACAACTTGGGCTTGACTTTGCCTGAACTAAAAGTCACTTGGGTTTAAGTCAACATGAGTCAGGTGAAAAGAATTCCCACAGCTTCCCACAGCCCCAGATCAGGAATTTAAGGATTCAGGATGTCCTTTAATACAACTGCTGTTGCTCTTGAGGGTTCCAAAGTGCAGGCAGAGTCAGAGGAGCTTTTCTAAAACAGGATCAGGTGTTGCTTTGAGATCCACCTGATAACATGAGAGATTTTGCTGTTGTGTACAGTGAGATGCGACTGCATTTACTTTAGTTTCACTGTAACCCTGGTGGGAGTTTGGGGTCTGATGAGCACTGATGGGAAAAAGTCCTGCAGGAAAGGCCTTGTGATCCTCTCAAAGGAGAGCTCAGAAGCAGATTTCCATGTAGAATGTTTGTCTTTGCATACTCACCCAGGTTCTCAAAACTGAGAAGTATTTAGCCAATGCTCTCAGGCACATGGTGGTGTTTTTGCAATTGTCCTTTGCAGGGCCAGGAGTTGGATTCATCCAACTCAGGGCATTCTATGATTCCATGAACTGCAAGATCACTTCCACACTTTTCCTGACTAACTTAGATTTGACACACAGTTAAGCCTCCTGTTTATGTCACTTCTGAAGTGAATTATAGATACTGGTGTTAATCCAAATTTACGGACAATGTTATTTGATTCTTCAAATAGTTCCTAGATCCTGTTTATTAATTCATAGATACTTTAGATCAGACGTGTCAGCAGGAGCCAGGACACCTTTCCTGTTTCTGGTAGTGCAAAGCAGTCATAAACTCGGTTTAGCTGGCCAGTTAAAGTGGATTTACTGGTGCTTTGGACTTGAAGCTGCTCAGAGAGTCGGTGTATCAGTGAATACTTGTCTGCATGCAGTACATTTCACATGGATCCTTACAAAAATGCATACTTTGCTCAGAGAGAGGTTTTTAACACTTTTTGGTCTCTTCCTTCCATAAACATAGCTCGTTTGGTTGAAAACAGCTGTATTTGCACCAGTGTCACAGAGATGATGGTCTGTGCTGGTCTTGTCCTGACAATTACAGGTGTCAAAGAGGATCATTAAAGCATTGTTTCATTTGATGGTATAAATTAGATGTGGGAAAACCCCTGCATTTTAGACACACTTTCAGTCTCTTATATCAGAGTGTCTGGGCATGTTAAAATCTTTTTCACATGGCTTAGTGTTTCCTAGTGGACAGCCCCAGTGCAGCTGTTGGTCTCATCAGCTCTCGGACATGGAGAATATTTGTGCTGGGAACAGTATAACCTTCAGAGACAAATCAGAGCCAAGAGATTTCAAAACATAGTTTGTACTGGAGTGATAACTCTGTTCCCAGATATCCCACTGCAGAGTTTTCTAACCTAGAGCTACTGGGATTACCAAGACAGCAGGGAATCCAAAGGAAAATGTGTATTCTTGACTTTGTAGGCCAATCTTGCTTTTGGTAAGGGTAAAGAAAGAATTATTTCCTTGAAGTGATAGATCTGTGGTGTTTCCTGGCCAAGGCAAGATAAGAAAGTTCTTATTCCTCTTTAATGAGAAGGAAGTTTGTGCAGAGAGATTAAGGATGGACTGTTTCTAGTGCAGTCTTTTATGGAAAGAGTTTAGGGAAGGTCCATGTGTGGGTTTCCAAAAGATTTAAGTGCTGCAGGGTTTCATAGAATCATAGAACGTCCCAACTTGGAAGGGATCCCCAGGGATCATTGAGTCCAACACCTGGCCTTGCACAGACACCCCAACAATCCCACCCTGTGCCTGAGAGGGCTGTCCAAACACTCCTGGAGTTGTGGCAGCCTCAGGGCCATGACTATCCCCTGGGGAGCCTGGGTAGTGCCCCAGCACCCTCTGGGGCAAGAACTTTTCCTGATATCCAGCCTGTTGGAACCACTTAAGTCATTCAGGTCTTATCAATAGAAACCTACAAAACAAGACAGAGAAGAATTTCCTAGAAATATAGGAAAATTTCCAAATTTTTCTACACTTCCCTTGCCTTCTTTGAGATCTAGGGATTTCAAACCTTATGGCCCAAAGGAAAACTGGTTTCATATAAACAAATAAATATCTATTTGGAGATCTCCTGGCAAGTTTTACAGTATCACAGGGTTTCTTAGGAAGTTTTTCAGTGCCTGAGAGAAAATGCTTTCCTTCCCTGCAGAAAAGATGCAGCTATTTGACATTCCACTCCTCCAGGTGGAGTTCCTGCTGCACTAACACCATAGCTCTGAATGATGGATTGCTGTGATCAGCACTATCCAAGTAAAGGGAGCCTCCAGGTTCTCCCAGAAATATGATATAGTCACTTTCAGGAATGAGAAGACTCAGAAGATAAAATAACTATGCTACAGTGAATCAGGTACTGTCACTTCCATGAGATAATTCCCACTGAATATTCCCAGTTTGATTTTCAATCACATTAAACAGTCTGGTCACTTCTCCTTGGCCTTACACATTTTCCTTTTGGTGCTTCCTGACACATTAACTATAGACGTGAGTTTTTAACTCAATTGTAGCTTCTCAGGATTAGCAAGAATGGGATCAGATGGGAACAATCTGCTACTACTTCATCAGGAGGGATGTGAGTTGCACCGAGTCTGGGACTAGAAGCCATGATGAGAATAGACAGATAATAAATTCTAACAAGGGATGCTGGAAAAGCCTCAAGAAGGAATAAAATAAGCAGAAGAGAAAGGTCTGTTTTGAGAAAGAGCTGGGTCAGCTTGTTGTGTTTGTGGAGCCCACGTGTGGGTCTGTATATTTTCACATGAGCACCTGTCCAGGATTCATTCCCTCCTTCCAGATGCCCCATCCATAGGAAATTTCCATGCATACACAAATTCACAGCTCCATGGAAAATGCTTTGCTGTGTCCCTGGGATGCCCCTAAAAGAGAAAAGACGATTTCAGAGCATGGCTAGAAAATCTTGTGACTTCCCAGACTGGTCTGTAGTGTTTAGGTGTAACAGGATGGTTGCTTTCCTTAGTCCTGCTGAGACTTACATCCCAGAATTTTTATAGATTTAGGCTTTGTTTAGCAGGTTCATTCTTACCATGAGACAATCAATTGGCTCCATTGGATCTGTCAGATCTGAAAGAAATTTCCGTATTCACAGAGGGAGAAAACAACACCATGCCCTTAAATTAATGACTGACAGTTATTCCCACCTTCTGCCTCACTTGGATTTCTCCAAAAGGAAAGAAGTCCATGAATCCAAGGAAACAAGTATTTATTTCTTATCTACATGCCATGAGACTTGATAGCAATGTGCAGAAAGGAGCAGAAGGGAGTACCTAACACAGCACAGCCTAACCTGACTCCTCCTTTCACTCCTTGAATCCTGAATTCCCTTCTCCTTCCACACACAGGAGCCACGCTTAGTTCTTCAGTCCTGCCCTTCCTAGCCCCAGCCACCTCCCACAGCCATCCCTGTGCCTGGACACGAGTCACCTTGTAACAATGTCCTGCTTTCAGATGGGATAAAGTTAATTTCTCCACGACACAAAGCCAAAAAGCTGAACTCACAATGCAGCAAAATGAGACAAAAGCATTAAATGTGAGAGAGGCCCAGCCTGGTTCAGTGTCACCTTGATCACACCTGGCCTCTTCATCTCTTTGCAGCATTTCTCACTTTCACTGGTAGAAAAAAACAAAAGAGTCTTGTAACAAGCTGAGCTTTTGGTAAGCCCTTGCTCATCTTTGAGGACATAAATAATTACACCCATTTTGAACCTGCATCTATTTTGAACACATTGCCTTCCAGTTACCCCTCACAAAGATTAAAAGCCTGGCCAACAATCTCTAGGAAACCAACTGCCTAGCCCTGAGCCCCCCACACACAAAAGAATCTAGATTGCTGTGGAAGCCCAGGGTCCTACCATCAAAACCTCAATGCTCTGATACTGGAGGACTGGTCCCAAGTAAGAGGAATAGGTTTTAGGTTAGGGTGAGAAGCTTGCTGCTCCCATATATTTTTGCGGGCACAGGCTGATTTACGTATAGTTGTGTTTCCCCATGGGCACATTGGCCTAATTACCCCAGTTCAACCCCTACTTCCCATGTTTGGCTGGTCTCTAGAATGTTCTCCCCTTTCTGTCCCTCCATTGGCCCTAGTTTGCTGCATTCCTCCACCTCTATTTCTCTATTGGCTGATCTGACCCCTAACCCCTCCTTTGCACCATTTCCCCCCCGCCCTGTACCCATTGGACCCTGACCCTCAGCTCTGCCCTCACTACCTCATAGAAAAGCCTTTGCCCTGAGCCTACACCCTGTCTTCATCCCTGGAGTCTCTTTGGGTGTGTGTCCTGTTCTTATCTACCAATAAACCCAGTTTGGTGGCGCTCATACAAAAACCCATCCTGCCTACTCTGAGAGCTTTCTAAAGTAGCTGTGAGCTTTAAGCTCGTGAGTGCCGGATGCTCCAGGAGTCCTGATAGCGCCATGATGCTACACAGTGCGAAGGAGGAACTTACTGGAGGCCACAGAGCCTGGACATGGCACAGGGCAGTTCTGCTCAGTCTGCCGTGTTTCCATCAGCATGGACAGATACTCCAGTGATTTCAGAGAACAGAGGGCCCTCTCTGAGCTGCCATGTACTGCCATGTGTTTCCCTGCTGTCACTGATTATCCATGGGATTTCCAACAAGGACCTACAGTCACTGACAACATCTGCTGCATGGTTTCTATAGGGGACTGAGGATGAGCTGGTTTTGGCCTTTTGTTTATTTGAGCAAGTCCATTGCTTGCCAGGAGAGCTCTCCTTCAAACTCCCCATGCTCTCCTGAGCCAGAAGGCAAGCCCTACCATCCCACACAGGCTGCTTTGTCCAGACAGCTCTTTGGGAGGCTGTTCCTCCCTTCTCCCAACTGCTAAAAGCAGTGCTGAGCTCAGATGAGAGACTTCTGCCACCATCCGGGCTGGGGAACATCAGGGTGGCTGTCCCACAGCATGGCAAACCCAGCATCCTGCTCCTGGCAGGAGACACTAGCCCATTGCATATCAGAGGGATGCCACATCCCCTTCCACAGATGGATCTTGCTGGCCATGCAAGGCCTGAAGCAGTACATGGATAAAGGTTTCTTTTCCATGCAACCAGCTGAGTTCCTGCTGTCCAGTTCTGTCTGAAAACGCCCAGATTCTGGTTTCAGATAGAGCCACGGTGGTGTGCTCATGAACGAGCTCTGGAGATTCCACATGGACCAAAGAGAGCAAAGACCTGAATTCAAAGATGTTGCAGGATGTTGGAAAAGCCCCAGAACAAGGATCTGCTCAAGAGGTGAATGTTCAGTACAGATCACACAGGACCTGTTCTGTCCTAAACCATGGGATCACTGTTGTCACTCAGAGGCACTTCCAGGGCAGGAGGTGGTAGTGTGCTGGGCTGCCAGCCCTGTTCAGAATCTGTGACAAGATCCAGCTCTCCTTTCACATGGGAGTGTAGGATAAGTCTGAGGTAGAAATCAAGGAGAGCATCCAACACTGAGTCTTTCTCACTCTGCTCCAAAGCTGCCTGGTGCTCTTTGGTCTTCACTTCATTGCTGCAGTTACCAGCAAAGAAATTAGTTAAACGGCAATAGAGAAAATATAGCTCTGTGAAAAAATGACCATTCAAATGATCATTTCATGGGTCTCAAGGAAACTCAAGAGTCTTGTTGCCCTCTCATCTGCTCACCAGCTTAAAGGGGATTCGTTCACCCTCACAACTAAGCTCCTCTAATTCAGAGGTTTAGCTCCAAGAACAGCCTATTTTGGACATTTAGGGATGTCTTGAGGTGCTGAAGTTGACATCCAAACGTCTCCAACTCACTGAGCAAAGACATGCAGTATTTGTGCACTAGTCCATAATTAGGGAGCGCTGCTTTCCCCACACTCCATATGAGAAGGCTGGCTGCTGTTACATGTATTCCAGGGATATTTACAGTTCTAAGCCTTGTTACGTTGGGTGGGACCTTAACTGCTATCAACCCTTAACTGGGGATAAGCAACCAACAGATGGATCCAAAATCTGACCCCTACGGATCACGTGCCAGAGGATTTGGTGCTGCCCGTTCATTTCCAGTGACTTCCCAGTAATTCTCAGTGACTATGGCATCGAGGCTGCCAGGCCAGGGCAGGCTCCAGGACTGTCAGGTTGACACAGCCATTGAGAGTGAGCCAAAGGTCAGCAACAATGTCAGGGGAAAGGAAACCTTGTTAGGGGTTGAGTTTGATCCCAGGAGAGAAGTGGAGTTGCTCTCTCAGACGTTATGGAATCAACAAAAAGAGGGATCCAGCCTGATCACAAGCAAACAATGTCTCTGATCTCCCCTTCCCAAGTGCTACGACCTCACATGGAGAGAGGGAGGGTGAGCAAAGCCGGAGCACAGCCCAGGCACCCCATCGAGAGAACTGGGGGTACTAGACCAAGAGAACAGCCCCAGGTTTGTTCACATCTTTCAGGGATATCTGACTCTGCACTGGAAACCAGAGCACTTTGTTTCAGGGCCATTCAGAGCTCATGCTCTGCTGTGGCTGTTGTTCGGCGTGACAAACACAAAGCCTACAGGAAGTGAAATTACATGTTGGGCTTGTTTTTAAAAGCATTAACATTTATGGAAAACTAAGAACTCATATCAGTTTGGGCTAAGTCTGAACAACAGAGAACATAAATTAGACTGGGCTTCATGCACATACTTTTCTATGAAGAAAGTTGTTTATAATACATATTACACTCCAGAATAAATCTGGGATAAACAAAGTTGAACTTTTAATCTTCTCAGTCCTTCTTCCTGTGAAAAAAAACCCCCAACTTTTCAAGAGAGAACCAGCCCACTATCTATTCACTCTGCCTTGTTTAACTCCTTATGAAGATCAGTGCAGACGTCATTGAGGACAGAATTCTCCCCATCCTGTGCATTACTTGGCTTCATGAATGTTTCTCAGCACTCCTTCCCTTGCTTTGCTCGGCAAAATAACACCTTTCTCCAAAGGGAGCAGAACAGCTTGCCTGTGTGCCAGCTCCAGATCTCTTCTGGCATGCACCAAGCACCAGCAGGAAGCAGGAGAAGATGGAATCATTAGTTTGCAGGAAGGGCTTAGCACTTTTAAAACCAGAACTTCTCTTCCCTGTATCTGAATTCTTGTACTGCAGAGGTTTTATGAGAACACCTTTTAAGGTCCCCGGTAGCCACCAAAACGTTACCTGTTGGACCATCAGATACATCCAATATTCCACCCTGGATAATGACCAGTTCCTTTCCTAAATTAGCACACACAGAGGTGCCATTTAAAGAATAGAAAGTCACACACTAATTTTTGAACTTGCAGGACTTAAAAAGTCACATTCCTGAAATGTAGGGAACCTAGTATTTTCCAATCCCAACATCCCCTTTTTTGCCTGCAAACCCAGAGCCAGCCTGGGAGCTTGCTGTCCATGGTAGAGCTTTTATACCCAACAAACACCAGCACTTTCTACCCAGTGACCAAACACCAAAGACACAAACTGTCTCCTTTGACACAAACATCAAACCACACAGAAGTGCCTTGCAGCCAAGACTCACTTTGAGATTCTTGTCTCTCAAAGAAGAGCACAAGGGAGCTTCTTTGGTCTGGCTCAGCCTCCAGTCGCACAAACTCCTGTATTTCCACTCCTTGTCACCTTCTTACTGTCTCCACAATTTTTTTTCTGCAGCTGAAATATGGATTAGAGAACTGACCTGAAATAAAAATAACCTAACAGGATGAAAAAAAACAAAAAAAAAACAAAAAAAAAAACAAAAACAAAGAGGATTTTGTCCTGGTTTTCTTTTGGAATTGAGATAATTCCAAAAGCAAGGCCATCGCATAGTCACAAAAATGGTACAACAGGATGAAAGAGGGGAACAGTGGTGGTGCAGAAGAGATCAGTCACAGAAAGGAGAATTTGATTGGCTTCTGGAACAATCAGCCATAGCAAGGAGAACATGGCTGGATTCTGGAAAAATCAGCTGCAGCAAGGAGAACGAGACTGGGGTTCTGGAAGTGCAGTGCTGCTGTAAAGAAATACTTGTGAAACCCAATCCTGCCCCAGTTTGAAGCTATTTGTTTTTCACTGTAGACTTGAGAGCCTGTCCACTGCTGACTGAGAGCCTGCCACACAGACAAATCCCACTTGGCTGCCCATTAGCAACAAGGGATCATTGTCCTGTGGGACCACAACATTCTTGGGTCAGTCTTGGGTCTCTGATACTTAGAATAAAAACAACCCAAAAATCTCAATTTAATAACTTGGTTGACAGAAGAAGAAAAACACAAACCTGTTAATGCAACCAGTGCTATTAATAACCTTTAAACACCAGGCTGAAAGCTGGGTAAGACCCACAGGAAAGCGAGAGATGAGCTCCAGGTCTTTGTGGTTCAGGAGAATTTCCTGTCTTGTCAGCACACGTTTCCTCTGATCTAGGGAGGGAGGGATAGTGTCCAAGGCCATTCCTTTCACTCACCGACCACGACATCAGCTGGAGGGAGGGGTGGCTGAGCACTTCTAATGCTGACAGATGGTAACTTAGGAATTGAATGACTGGGAGAGATTAGCAAAGTTGGATTCGGGGCCTTGGGGATACTGTCCTAGGGTGACTTTATGATGCTTGTATCTCCAAATTGTCTGTTCTCTTTATACTGGATATTATATTCTGTGCCTTGAAGACTGGGTCAGAGAGCGAAGGTGGGCAGAAGCAGCAGCACGGAGTTTGTTATCAGAGACTGCACGCACTCCTACGCATACTGCTGGGACTGTGCTGTCTGGGCACGGATGGAGCGGCACAGGGCTCTGCTTCTGCTTTTTAGTTAGTTTTAGCTAGCTGAGGCAAAGAAGCTTTCCCTGCACTGTTTTTCTGTCTGTTTTCCTGGAATTGTTCAAACCTGCTCTGCACTGGGGATTCAGAAAACCACCAAAAGCCTGCACTCTGCGGCCTGCTGTGACCCACTGTGGGCAGCCTTTCCCAGAGCTGGAGGGACTGATAACAGCAACCACCCACAGGAGAGACTTTTCTGAATTTGTCATCTCTTCAGAAAGGAGTTTTGTCATCGGGTATTGTCCATTTTGTTTTTGTGCTGAGGAGTGCTTTGCCTATTAAATAAACAGGTTTCTTCCACTTCTCTCTGAGGAAATCTTTCCCGAACTGGTTGGGGGGAGGGGCCATGTGGATTTGCTGGGGCCAGGTGGATTTGCTTTCGGGGGTGGGGGGGGCCCTTTTGGAGGTTTTCTCCCAAATTTGCTCTAAACCAGGACAGATACTGGGGTAACTCCAGCGCAGATGTGCAGATTAAGTCTGCTCCTTTCTTGAGGGAGCTATTCCAGCTGGACCTGTCCCACAAAGGATTATCCATTGCATGAACGACCTGACCATTCCCCACCTGCCTCTGGAGAGCTTCAGTGGAGACTGTGGGGGTCACACCTCACTGCTGGGAGCAGGGAAATCCTGTTTAATGGGCCAAGGCAAATGGCAGGATCCCAGTGGGAGGGAGTCCCGTGATCCTTCTGTTTTCCTGGTCCAGGGAGAAAACACTCCCTGTGATGTTCTTTTCACCAGCAGACAGACCTCTGGAAATCAGACCCTTTCCAATTAGATGGCCACATGTGGATTTAGGAATCTGGGCAATCAGGTTGGTAAACACTTAGTGCAGGGTTTTTCAAAAGCAGATAAAGCATGTCCTTGTTGATAATCCCTCCTCCAGCAGTGACAACACAAGATGCTGTGGCAATGTTCTTTAATTAGTGTCTACACTTTGTGAGGTGGGATTCTTTTCTTAGCCCTGTTTTATGGCTGGAAAAGCCAAGGTACGAATGAGGCAGCATTTCCCAAGGCCCCATTGCATGCTAGTGCCCAAGCCAGAAACAGACCCTACTGCTTCTGACTCCCAGTTCCAGTTCTAATTACCAGAAAATTCCTCTACTCTATGGCACAGCTAACTGGTTCCAACCTGTTGCAAACATCAAGTCCATTTTTGCACTGCTTAACCCAAAAAACCATTTAATTTTCAAAACACAGGTTTGGCTTTTCACCAGAGAAAGGATTTATTTTTCATTATTCATCTATTTTTGATTTTTTTTTTTTCTCTCTCTCTTTTTAAAAACCAAATATTCAATCACTCTGTTCAACATAGGCTTCCTAAGCCAGGAGCACTGCAACTATCATTACCCTATAAGTCTTCATTGTTCTTACTATAAATACACATCTGTATTTTTCATTTTGTTGTTTTTATGACTAAAAATGGCACCTTTAGCAAACCTCAAAATGCTTTCCAGAATTAAGAACTCTGAATCAAATCTTGTAGTCTTGACTTCTGAGAAGAAACACCTTTTTAAAAAAATTGTAGCATTCCTTGGTTTATGTCCAAAGCAATAACATTGACCTATAGCCTTCCAGCACCATTTTAATTATGACAGTCTGATGGTAAAGATAATATCGTTTTACTTAGACACAGTCAGCTTGTCATAATGGTATCTTATGTTACCTATTCCTATATGGGAATATGTCAAATCAGGATTTAAAAAAAAATATATATATTTAAACTGTATATTTAAACTTGAGCCCGCTCAAGCTATATCAAAACAAAAAATTTGTGAATGAGCTTTAATGTTGACAGGTACTTCTAGCACATTCAGTAATCACTGCTGGGCTAAAAATGAATACAAATGCACACAAAAAAGACATTTGTCCTTTTATAAAAGTAGCACATTATTTCTAGCTTTTCTTTTTATATATTTGTTTTCTTAATATGGAAATTCAGATTCTGTGGAGGCTGGAAGATTCTCAGATGAGTAGAAAGTAACTGAAAATAGTTTTATCACCAATTTGAGTGTAAAGACTGATTTGTTGAAAGGAGAAGCAAATGTTACTTAGATCCTTAAATTATGTTTTTCATTCCTCATTCAGCACAAATGAGTAACTAACTTTGCAGAGAAAGGATGCTTTTGTTGAAGAACTGAATCACATCAGACTCCCATTAAATCTCACCTTGTCCAAGAACCAGTAACTCACTATAAAATAAGAGAAGTGGGGGATTAAAATGACTGAATCTATCTGAGACAGTGTCCTGGATTGTTAAAATAAGATATTCTATTTGCCATCTGATAAAGATGGGGTTGTTATCTGGGCAGGTTTCCCTTATCTCTTCACAAACAATACCTCCCCTGGGAAGACATTTTCTGTTAATGGGCCATTGAGTGCCTCTACATGACTGATAAGATTACATTATTCCCATTGTGAGGTGCTCTGCCCAGGGGGAGGAGCCAAGCATTTCTACTGGGATAAAAAGAGACACTTTTAAAACAAAGACAGCCTGGATTCTCCACTGGATTTCCAGAGGAAAACCAGACCCATCTGCCTACACTCTTCTCTGCTGGACTGTTGTTTTGACAGAGCCGTGGCTTCCACTCTAAGAGAACTGCAGCCACCGCTCAACTGGACTGTTATCCACACCCTGCCCCAGGGTGGCAGGTCATATCTTGACTCTGTCAAGGTTTTTGTTTGTTTGTTTGTTTGTTTCTTTTGTTGTTTGCTGGTACTAGTACCTTTGTTTCCTTTAGTTTTTTTTTCCTAGTAAAAACTGTTATTCCTATCCCCATATTTTTTTGCCTGAGAGCGTTTTAATTTCAAAAAATTGTGGTGATTTGGAGGGAGGGGGTTTGTGTTTTTCTTCCTTAGCAGACACCTGTCTTTTTAAACCGAGACAGACAGATATTTTATCTCTGCTCCTCTCTTGAACTTCATCCCATCAGATGGGGTTGGACACAGCTAATTTTTCAGTACAACAACAGGCAACAAGGGAAGCAGGAGCACTAAACTAGGTGCTTTCCTGGGTGTTTCTGTTGTGTTTCCTCAGGTCCAGAACCCTGTACTGAGCAGGCAAGTGCAATTCTGAAAGCAGCACCACTCCATGGAAAGCCCAGGAGCTTTGGGGCTTCCAAACAATCAAAAGCAGTCAGGGAGATCAAAGTTCTTCACCCTGGGCCAGCTGCAGCACTGGTGGCCCCATTAATCGCCCTGTCACACAAAAGAAACAAATTATTAATTTTTCTGGATGCTTTTGATATGGACACTAACTCTCTTCCATCAAAGCCAAAGAATACCTGGAAAACCATTTCAGAGGATTTGAAATTGTCTCAATATATCTTCAATACAAAAAACACTAAAATAGGAGAAAATAGGTTGAACTTTAAAAATCAAAAATCCCACACAAAACCTTTGTTGAAAAGCCCAAGCCTCTGAAAACCTGTTGAGCTTTTAGGCAGAAAAAAGAGAGCATTTCTACCTTCCCTTCAGTTTTTCAACATTCACTAAAACAAGAGCAAGATCAAGAAAAATTGTCCCACTGTACTGCTGTCTCAGAGCCTGATGAAAACCTTGCAAACAGAATTAAGGAAACTGCAATTTACTTGTGGAATCCCCAGCCAAAGAGTTCAGACAGCAAGGCTTTATCCCTTTAAACTTTAGAGAAAAGTTCTCAAGATTCTCACCCTGATTCCCTGATCCATGTTTGTTGGAATCAAAGCAGCAATGTAAGTGTTAGACTGATTACTCTATTTTTTTTTCAGTGACAAATAGCCTCCAAAAAAACAGCTCTTGGCAATCAAAAAAATATTCAAGTGTCTCTCTGTTCACTGAAATAATCCAGTCAGCTGAACACTTTGGAGCAGAACACGGTCCCCAAAATGGGTACTGCTCTATCAAATCCAGAGAATTTCAGGGACTTATTGCATTTACTCTGCCCAGATAATCTTAGCCTTAAAGACTTAATATACCCTGCAATGTGCAAAACCCACAGGTATTCCATCCTGGAAGAAGTGTGAGTAGCATCTTATCTCCCCTCCCTTCCTCATTCCTGTTGGGACGGATGAAAGTTTGACAATAAAATCTCACAGATATGTATGCTTGGCAGAAAGATTCTTGAATGTAGAAACTTATTATGGTGTGTGTTTTAATTGTTATTAATTGTTTTAATCCCAAATGGTTTGTTCCTGTTCACCCCTATGTTGTATCCCCCAAAGATTTTTCCCTAAGAAGTATCCTCCCCAAAGCTCTCCCGTATGAGGTGTTTGCCCTCCTTCCCTTCCCTGTCATTCATGTAAACGTTGCCGCATTCTCTAGAACCTTCCCTGTCAATCCCCCAAATCCTCCCCTTCAGAGTTGTCAATCCTCCCCAGACCCATGCCTATGTTCTGGAATGTTCCCTGTTATTTATGCTATCCTCGAAGGCTCATTTGCTGCTGTACCCAAGCTCCCTCCTCTCCTATTCCCCATTGGAAGATACGATTTGTATCCCCTCCCCTATCTCCTCCCCAGGGTTTCTATGATTGGTTGTTGCATCTCCCCGCCTCTGGGGACCACCCCCCTTTATAAACCCCTGACATTTTTGTTCCTCGACACTTTGAGGACCCCCCAACCGGAATAAACATTATCCTTGTTGCTTTACTTCAAAGTGTTCCATCTTTCTGCCTTCTTTCACCTCTAGTCCTCGACGCCTTACCACTGTGCTGTCAGCCCTGCGGGGGTTAACAGCCAGGACTGCTACCCCTGCCATTCCGAGGGAGCGAGCTCTAAAGGGTGCGGCCACACATGACGGCTGCCTCGGGAACTTGGAGCTAGCCCAGGTGGTGGTTTTAGAGAGGCAGCGCATCAGAAACTCCGAAAGGAATAAAGATGGAAGCAAGTCTTGATACAGAAGAATAACAAAGGTCTAAAGGAACTGCTGAGCCAGTCTTACTGGATAAATAAGAAGGCAAAGGGTATGTTAGTTAAGAAAGGTTCTTATGACTTATGGCAAAGGATAAGCCCACCTCAAACATGAGATGTTTTTATCAAGCAGAAAGATACAAGAAGTAAATAGACATGCTGATGTTGTAAGTAGAAAAAAGGTCTCAGAATTTTCCACTGCAGGAAAACTGAAAAACCACTTCTAGCTTAAACTGTAACATAGTAACCTTTTGTGATTGGAGAATAGTAACATGAATATTGTAATGTTAGTAGTTGTGATAGGCTATAGATAATAGTAAAGGTATTGATTAGTTGTTATGTATTAAGATGCCCAGCAAAGAAAAGTATATAATGTATTGTAACCAGAACTAAGATGACTGCAGACATGCCTACAGCTGTGGCTGATGGCTATAGGCTGGGCTCTGTCACCCACAACCCGTGATGGCTGTCTGGATACAATAAACAGCATTTTAAAGAGCCATCTGGAGTCCTGCATCTCATATTAGGCTCTTACACATTCCTTAGGAGTGATTGGGTTTTTTTAAATATAAGGGTTAAATCCTTAGAAAATTCTCTTGATATCATCTATCCAGTAATTGTAATTGTGATGGTCTCATTCACAGAAATAGTCAGTCTGGGAATTTATTATGGTTTATTCTGTGTAGTCAGTTCCAGTACTACATTTTAAATTGTGAAAATTCCCTGAGTCCATGGGAGATTTGCAGATAGCACTGGACATTTCTGCAAGCCAGATCCTTGTGCGCAGTTATACCTCTCCCACCTATTCAAATTCCCTGCTTCCCAATGCCACTGAATGTCATCCCAAGCCCAGAGGAGCAGTCTTTCCTCCCTCGAAGACATGATCTAGTCTCCACATGTTGTAAGAGACAGTCCGAAGATCCCTCATTTCTGCCTCACGATCATCACCAAAGACAGAGACTGAAAATCAGACTGTGACCTTGAAAACCTCAAACATTTGCACNAGACAGCTGGGTGGACTTTGTCATTGGTAGCTATATCCCCTGACCCCCCCTTTCTTTCTGTATTTTACTTTCCTTTTCTCTTTTCCCTCTATTGCATACTAGTGCTGATGAGTACTCAATAAAGTGCATTTTTTGCTGTGTTGAGTCCCTGGTGTTGTTTACCTTTTGTACTCTGAGATCAAATAAAAGAACCACATCCTGAATCCCACCTTGCAGATCATGACACATGTATTACCTAGCACATGGACACCATATTCAGGGGGTCTGCTATGGTAAAAAAACCCACAAAAACCCCCATGTGAATCCTCCTGTCTAGTAAGGGAAAACCTGGAAAAACTTTCTTGAAATGTGTTTTACTGGAAGTTCAGCACCTCCCCATCCTTTCTACAGCAGTCAGCGAACAAATTCAGCCTCTTTCCTTTCAGCACTGGAAGACTGTCCTTAACAAATCCTACCCTTCATCTTTGATTTCTGGATTAAATAAATCCAGTTTCTCCAGTTTCCTCCATAGCGCCAGAGTTTTAGACCTGTGGTTGTTCTTCTGGATCTCCTATGCTCTCCAGTGTGTCCTTCTCTCCCTCAGTGCACCAATGACTCCCAGAGTGGCACAATTAATCACCCTGTGAGTCACGTGACTTTCCTGCTAATACATGCTAGGATCAAAAGTGGGGGGTTTTGGGGGGTTTTTTGGTGGTTTGTTTTTTTGTTTGTTTGTTTGGTTTTTTTTTCACAAAGCACCAACTGTTACATTGTGTTCCCCTAAAACCTCCACATCAATCTCTGCTGTGTGACTACTGAGCAAATTCCCATTCCTACAAATCCACTCTGGTTTTCCTTCCTTGTCCAGGAGAACCTGATCTACGTATTCCAGACTTACAGGAAGAAATACCAAAAATACCAAAACCAAATATATAAAATACCAAACCAAAAATATATATGAGTTCAACTGCACAAGCTTCTGAAGAGACAAAAGAGATGAGGGATAGGTCTCTGAGGAGCTTTCTTGGTGCATCTCCAGCACCATCTGGGCAAGGATAGATTTGTAACTGCTCCAGAAACTCAGTCATGAGTCCCTCAAGTGTAATTTTTCTGATCAATGACCATTTGTGGGGTCATTCAAGACCTTTCCAGCCATCTCCACTTGGTGCTGTGTTTCCAGCTCAGTTTTAAGGCTGCAGGGAGAGCCAAATGGCACATAACTGGGACCAGACCACCACATGCTTCTGCTCTGCCACCCCATGCTCAGCTTTGCCATGGCCTTATGACATGGGTGCCACACTCTACACCAGTCCAGATTTTAACATACAGAGTGCAAAATACACACAGTCAGTGAAGAAAAAACTGAACACTCCACACGCTGCTTGGAGCTTGGTCAAACTGGAATGCAGAAAAAGTGCTTTTAACTGCATTTTACAGAAGGGATTAGGGGAAAAGTGCCCTGATTTAGCCCCTTAAGTCCAGGCATCTTTTTAATGTGCTTCAGTTAGATGCCTAAAGTGAAGAGCAGTCCTTCTTCGCACATCCTGCACTGCTAGACACACACATGCACAGACACATACACACATTTGCCTAGCTGAGTGTCAAGGGTGCAGCAGAGACTTGTGCCAGCTTCTGCAGTGAAAACTGATCAGCTCTTACTGCCATCTTCCAGCCATGCTGTCTTCAGCATGGATGCCCTGATGAATCTACTGTCTCAGCCTCCGGCTCTCCCTCTTTCTCTGCCAGCCTTGCACTGTGCCCTCCGCTGTGCTGGCTCCATTCAAACAAGGCACTTGCATGACCATCTGGATTTTCTGTTACCTTAGAATCAATTTGAACAGACTGTGGCTTGTTTTCAGCAACATCAGAACTGTTGTACTGGGCCATTAGCTGAACACTTTGGGATGTTCACTGGTGGGATGGAAAAGCTCATTTATGTACTTTATCTTAAAGCATCATTATCATAAGATCCCATACCTGATTGTGTATAGACTACAAACATCCCAACAGATATCCTGAGAGCTACTCACAATCAAATATCCAGACCCAGGATTAAGTCTCTTCCATGGGATCCTTACAGATGATGTAAACAAACAAGCCCTGCTAGTTAGTAAATTATTCCTGTGAACACCCAGAACGCTCTTATTTGACCAACTGACCTTTCCATAAATTCTCTGAGGGTGAATTCCCTGTATTACCAAGGAAGAAAACAAGAAACAGCCCTCTTTTTTACTCTATTCCTGGTGAATTACGTCCACAATCTGAGATGGCCCTTGCTGAATCCTGGCGAGACACAGCAGTCTATGATTTGATCCCTGTGAAGGATAGATGACATCTCCAAAGAATTCCCTCTGAGGAGTGAGTAAGGACATCCCTCAGTGAAGATATGAAGAGGATAAAAACTACAGAGGAATGGGGATTGACTGATGGTGTGGGAATAAGAATGCAAAACCAGCAAGGGGAGCACATGTGCTCCTAGACAGCAAAACTGACAGCCCTGGAAATAAATTCCTCTGGCCCTACTTAGTCATGGATGTGCTCAGCTATTCCCCACACTGAACTCCTTGTCTTGTTGCTCACAGTCATCCCACTCAGAAGCCACTGAAGCTGGAAATACATTCCATTAAAGCAAAAAGAATGGACTGTCCTTGTCCTTTGATCTTGGCTTTGTCGGGGGATCTCACAAAATCCAGAGATAAATATGAACATCGGGCTGTCACATAAATGGCTTCACTTTTACTTAAATAGAAGGCAAGACAGGTCATCAAATCTCTCCCACTGCACTTTGATTATATACAAGAGACTGGGTCCGGATAAGAAAACTAGCAGGCACAAACATATCAGTGAGCTTCTACTTCAACATCTTTCAAAAATACTACTGGCAGCTAGAAATCAATCAGGAATTATTTTTACTTGCTATGAGATCATGACAAGAACAGTAAATCATCAATAAATAAATAAACAAATATGAATGTCAAGTCTATAATAACTTGTAAATTCTACATTGAAAAAGACCCCAGATGTCTACATCACTTTAAGCTGCATTATCTTCATCATGAAAAAATGGATTTGATCAAATTTTAAGACATACCATCTCATGCAATAATGGAAAACAGATTTCATGGCATATTTTCCTCTGGATTACTTCAATTTCTTTTAGAATGTCAGAAGCTATTCCAAGTTCAAAGTTTTGCTTTATGTTTTGTTTTGGTTTATTTTATTTATGATTTCAATTATCCCTGGCCAAATTAATCCCTGATCTCAGTCCACTGCATACAGCTGTTTAAGAAAAAGGACTGACTTTCGCCTGCAGGACCAACAAAGGGAAGGTTCTAACACAGTAACATCCAGTACTGAGGGCACAAAACCCATTTAAGTCAGTTTCAAGTTCAAGCTAAAACCAGCAAATTCAAATCAAAATCTAACAGGCCAGATTCTCAAGATCAAAACCATTAATTTTAAAAGTTGAAACCAGTTAAGGCCTCCTCCCAGGAGGTACTGAGTGACCCCTAATGCCAATCATAGTTACCAAGAGTTGAAAGAGCTCTGAAGCCTCCAGGATTGGAGCCTCCAACAGGCTACAGCTCCCAGAGACCAGGTAAAAGTGGGCTCAGGGATCACCCCTCCAGTGGATTCAAGTAAACACTAGGTGGAATTTATTCAGCAGTTTTGAGGACCAAGTTCCTAGATCCAGAAATACCTGCTGTCCCAGCAAAAGAACAAGGGGCAGATAGGTTTTGGCTGCTTACTGCTGACACTCACACTCGGGACAGAGGAATGCCCACATCTTCCTTTCATGGCCTCTTTGCCAATTCATACATTTTTAAAGGGGAATAAACACTTTTTCATGTAATAACATGTTCCTGGCACTGTTTTTGCTCTGTCACAAAGTTAAGTGCATAAACAGCTGTCACTTCAGATAGAACACTGAGTATAAACTTCTTATCTTCTCCTGGTCCAACATAATCACATCCTTCTGCATTTTCATTGCCCAGCATCCATGTCTATGGATTACCCTAGGAAAAGCAAGTTTTGTGTTACTCAGTTGGAACAAAAAAGCTAGAAAGAGGTTATTAAAGACGCTGGACTCACTTCAACAAATGACAAAGAACTACTTGCTTTTGTAAGTAATAACAGAGAATGAGCTACAGCTTTGTGGGCTCTGCAGAGCAGAGCTCCAAGTTAACCAGTGGATAAATTGCCATGTTGGGAAAATAAAACTATTCTGGAAGCTGACATCTGGAAGGCAGACACAGCAGGTGCTTTAAAGGGGGTGAATTTGCAAGAGAACAGGTTGCCAATGACACCACGGCACAAAAAGTGCAACTTGACAACCCAAGGTCTTCATTCAGCTGAGTTATCAACTGTGGGTCTTGCTGCATTTCTGATTTCATGCTAGATTTTACATTTTAGGGAGAAACTTTGAGAAAAATGATCTGAGGGTGCTCTAGGGATTCAGAAGTCAAAAAACCACATAAACTGTGTTAATCTCATATCTTGCAACCCCCAAGACTTGATATTCTAGAGCAGCCAATACTAGCCATGCTTCAGCATGATGAGAGATCCCGATCCTGCTCAGAATGGGGATTACGGATTCTCACATTCTCCTGCAGGAATGTAGGAAGGATCAAACGTGCCCTGCTCTGTCCGCAGGGAAAAGCAGAGCAAAGAATTCTCCGTTCCCCTCCCGGTGGGTTTCAGGCATTAGTCATGGAAGAGGGATGTTGTAGGGCAAGACCTGAGCAAACGCTAACACATCACTTGGGAAGCTGTTCCAGAATTGGCTCCATCACGCGGAGCGGAGCTGCCCAATGCCGGTGCCAGCACCGGAAAACCTCCACGCGACACCGGCGGGCTCTTGCTGCCCTCTCCCGGCATACGACCGGCGGAGGCACCGCCCGGCTCGCCCGGAGCCCGAACCACCGCGGTGAAAATAGCTTGGAGGCTTTGGAGTGTCTCTGTCGCCAGGAGCTGGATTTATGGCGTGCAGCAGTGCCTGCACAACCACAGCCAGGGATTCAGCCCATGCCTGGCGTTCCGTAACAGGGCACAGGGCTCACCCGTGACGGGAGATGCCGAAATTCCAGCCGGCTCTCGGGATGCCGAAAATACCAACCAGTTCTCGGGCACGCTCGTCTCTATTCCGTCGGTACGAGGGGGTTCATCTTCTCCAGGAATTGCCACCCTCTATGTCAAAGGCCTGCGGAAGTAAACAAGAGAAGAGGATCACACTGTACCCAATCCAACGTTTTGGGCTGATGACCCTGAGGATGGATCTCCTATCTGTATGAAGAGGCAGTGGTCTAAGCTCAGAGCCTCAGTTTGTCTGGGATTCGAAGCTTCTGATGCAGCTGCTGCCCCATTGGGTGGAAGGGAGCCAGGATCATGGCCTCTCACAAACCTCTCTACCACAAAAGAAAAACCCACATCAAGTCTTTGGCCTTTCAACATTGTCAAAAACTGTCCGACTTTGTAAAACCTGTGCCAGCTCTGACAGCAGGAGTGCCTTGAAGAGATGACCAAAGTGCTTGTCACAGCATGCAGCTGTGTGAGGGGAGGGTTAGGTTGGTTATCAGGAAAAGGTTGTTCCCCCACAGGGTGTTGGGACACTGAGCAGGCTCCCAGGGAATGGTCATAACCGCCAGTCTGCCAGAGCTCCAGGAGCATTTGGACAACGCTCTCAGCCACAGGGTGGGATTGTTCGAATGTCCTGTGTAGGGCTAGGTGTTGGTCTCGATGATCCCGGTGTGTCCCTCCCAACTCAGCAAATTCTATGATTCTTTTCCTGATATCTGAATCTCTTGTCTCAGCTTAAGGCCATTTCCCCTTGCCCTCTCCCTGTAGAAGAGACCGGTCCCCACCTCACTCCAATCTCCCAGGAGTGAGTATAGCCAGGTAGCTGTAGTTGCTCCAAAGTCTCCCCAAGTTGCCCCAAACCCCCGCCCTCTGCCCCCGGCTCCTTCCCGCGGCTGTCGCTCCTCCTGCCGCCAGGGGCCGCTGCGGCGGCGGCGGCGCCGCTCTCTCCGCCC
>VWZP01000840.1:198836-216493 GCA_013396995.1 Dicaeum eximium
TGATACCGTCACTGACTGGCACCCGTACAATGACTGACTGATACCCTCCCACCGACCGACTGACACCCTCTCGCACTGACTGACTGACACTCAGCACCAATTGATGCCCTCACTCTGGCACCCACACAACAACCGACTGACATCCTCACAGTTCTGACACCCTCACTCTGACTGACACCTGACACCAGCTGACCCTCTCCCTGACTGACTGACCCACTCACACCACTGACACAGCCTCACAGCCCCTCACGCATTCAGACACACCTAAGCTCCCCGAATGACACCTCGTACACTCCTGTGTATGCTGACATGCACAGGCTGACACACACACTCAGACATAAATCCCAGCTTCCTGACAAGCACATTTGTGAGCAGTTACACTCAGACACACACACACCCCCCAGAGTGACACAGCCACACTTACACCAGTGTCCCTGGTGGTCAGACACATGTATGGGCACCAACAAGTCTCACACTTCCATACTCTTAAGAGGCACTTACACACTCCCATACTCACAGTGTGTACACTTGCATGCTTCGAGGATTTATCTGCTGTTTTACCTGCTCAGCTGCTGTAGGTACTTACATGCCTACATTGTGCAAGGCATTTACACACACTCACGGTTGTGCTGCTAATTGTGCTCACACTTGTAGGCACTCACATTTGTATGCACCCTTCCAAGATTATCCCTCATAACCTCCCCCATACATGCACACCCGTGGGTGCACTTACACCCATATAGGGATTTTGACTCTCCTACATGCACATGCTTTCACAACCACTTAAACTTCCTGCTAGGTCCCTCATTCCTGCCTGTGTGTGTACCTTGGCAGGAGGAGCACCTGTGTGAAGCACACTCACAGGTGCTTCTTCACCCAAGGGTGTCTTGCTGCCCGCTCATGTGCACACTGTGGCCACACTTACAGTGATGCACAGCCCACAGTGTCCCTTGTGTGCCCTTCACACACTCTCACTCTTGTGCCCCTGTGTCCTTCACACTCACTGCTGAGCACATACTTTCACACATGTGTACTCAACCCAGTATGTTGTAGTGCTCTGCCACCCAGCTGCACTGCATGTGTGTGTGTGTGCTCAGTGTGTTGTGGTGCCTGTATTGCTGCCACTGTGGTACATTGTGACACACACATGCGGTCCCACTGCTGTGTGTAATGTCTTTGCTGTCTGTTGCACATTTGTACACACCACTGTGTGCAACACCACTGTGTGCAACAAATGTGCACTGTGTGCACTCCACTCTGTGTGTACATGTCACAACTTCCCTGCCACCTGCTTCTTGGACACACATCTTCCTTCAGCCCCTTTCTTGCAGCTCACACTAGCACAGTCCTGCTTATATGTAGTGCCTCATCTCTCACGTGTTTGTGTGCACACAGCCCAACACATCCCTGAGAATCCCACTGGGTACTTCTCTCCCACACACACACTCAGCACACCCAGTTTGCCACATCAGGGAGTCCTCTACTACCTCTGCTCGTGCATGGAGACTCCGTGGAGTCTGTTCTCCCTTTTTCCCACACAGAGGGTTTTCTGCCACCTCTCTACCATAAAGCCCATCTTCTTTTTCATCACTACTGTCAGAAGCAGGCCATGGCTCTTGGAGCCACATGGACATATCTAGCAACTGGTTGTCTTTAAAAATCCAGCTTTCCTGTACACACACACCCCCCAGGATCACCCTGCATGGCATGTCTGTGCAGACTAGTGCTGCCTCTGCTCCTGGGACAAGTCAGTTCTGCTTCTCACTCACCTCCACAGGGCATCTGCTGCCTTTTACACATGCAAATGCTGTCTGGTCACCTTCTTTCATGTACTGCACAATCTGTCAAACACACAAGTGTTGGAGCCACCTGGTACTTGACAGACACTTGAGGGCTGTAGGTCACCATGAGCCACCTGTCTTACACAGGTAAATACATTGAGCTATATATATTTTGTACATATATTTTTTAGCTCCATGTTACTTGTCACACACACTGCTCCCCATTTTAATTTTGGTTACTTCCCTCCTTCAGTTTCTGTTACATATAGAGGTGCCCTGTTCACTCAGGCTCTTCATGGTATATTTGGTCCAAATTCCAGCACCATTACCTACTTGTCAGTCCCTTACACTACGCAGACACCTGTTCTCCAGCATGTTCACATACACTTTTACCTGCACAGTGCTGTCCTCCCCTGTGACATGAAGGCGGTCAGTGCTCCCATGGGCAGGACAAAGTGTAGAGCTTCTGTGGGACGCAATTCCAGGGCTTTCCCCGAGGGCTGCCTTGGTATCTCCAGGGTTGTGTGAGGCAGACACAGCTCTGCAGACCCCTACCGCAGCTCCACGAGGCAGTGCCACATGCCACCTGGGGTTGTGCCACACCTGTGTACCCACAGCACTGGCCCAGCCTTTGCTTGCAGCTGGAGAAGGAGCCTGCCACCTTCTCCCCTGCTCCCTGTAGTGAATGCTCAGTTTGTTGCTGTATGTTTCTGAGTGGCTTTTGTCCTTCTGTGAAGCTCCCTGATCTCTGAAATTCATGCTGTCTCTTGGGTTCCACTTTTCAGACTGTTGAGCCTGGTTCATGCATGCCTGCTGGTTTTGAGTGGCATCGACCCTCTTAAATGAGTCTTCTTTTTGAAGTGTAAGGGTAAAATCCTTCTCAATAATGTTTTAACTGCTTAGAGGGACATTGACACATATATTCTCTTTTTTGTAGATGCCCTGATCTAACTTACTTTCTTTTTTTTGCTTTTGTAGCTGGAGCCCTATATGGATGAAAACTTTGTTTCAAGAGCTTTTGCCACTATGGGAGAGCTTGTACTGAATGTAAAAATCATTCGAAACAGGTTGACAGGGTAACTGTTTCTGTTTGTTCTCCGACTGCATTTGGACTGAAGTGTCACTGTCGTCCTTGCATATCAGAGTGAATTTTCCCTTTGAGTTTCTCACCATTGCTGCCACCAATATGGGAATATTGATGAGAGCAATGGAGAGGACACTGCTGGCTCTTCATCCTCCATTCAACAAACAAGGTTTGGCCCTCATACTGCAGTGCTCTAGCACTCAGTCAGAGCAGTGTATATATCTCATTCTATCCCTCTGGGAATTACACCTCCCCTGGCTTTGGTCACTAGTCTGTAGTGCAGCTATGTGATGCTGACAGAGGTGGGAAGTCTGACTTGGAGCAATAAGAGAACCATTAGAGTTCATTTGAAATAAAATAAGTGATTTATGCAGAATAAAGTATTTTCATTCTTACTCATTATTCTTTTAAGTGTTGTAATTTCAGTTTTCAGTAGTTTAAACTTGGGCAGGCAAATTGATGGTCGATGAAAGTAGGAAGTAAACTGTAAGCTAAACCATTTTCTATGTGATTATGTTGACTTATGGTAAGTAGGGGCTATCCCTTGAGATCCAGCTTCTCTTTAGTAGCTAATGTTTATACTTTAAAAAGAAGCTGTTCTGTGTATTGCAACTATTGCAAATTTCCCACCAATTATCTAAAATACAACTTTCCTCATCAAATGTGTTTTAAGTTTATAACCTTTGTCTCTTTTTTTCTGTGATGTATGTTCAGAATTCCAGCAGGCTATTGCTTTGTAGAATTTGCAGATCTAGCTACTGCAGAGAAATGTTTACACAAAATCAATGGAAAACCACTTCCTGGTGCTACACCGGTAAGTAGATGGTATCAGCCAGTTGAGAACCAAAACCTGGAAGGGAGATACAGTGTAGAATGTGTATTTTTAATGATTACAGATAAATTCAAATAGTTAGCAAACTGGTATTCTTCTTTGCTTTAGAATTGAAGGTATGACTATTAATACTGTTAATGTTCTTGCTCAGAAAATTGTTGAGAAAAAACACTGATTCCTTTGTGACTGTCTAGATAAAATTCAGGTGTAGAAGTGTTGTGGGGTGTGTGTTTTTTTATATCTGAGCATTTCTGCTGTTACCAAAGTTGGACTAATCAGAAACCTGAGAAGAACAAGGAAGAAATTAGACTGAGTATAGTGTATGTCTGCCACAATTCTTCCATCTCTCTCCTTTTATATAATCATGGAGTCCCAGAGTGGTTTGGGTTGGAAGGGACCTTAAAGCTTATTGTATTTCATCCCCTACCATGGGCAGGGACACCTTCCACTAGACCAAGTTGCTCCAAGCCCTATCCAACCAGGCTTTGAACACTTTCAGGGATGAAGCAACTTGAGAATTTACCTGTGTGTGTTATTACATGTGTACAGGATGAACTTGCAAGTTCACACTCTTTTGAGTAACATTGATTGGCAAGAGAAACATGACTTTCAGTCTTGCATTGTTCTTGGCCCTTAGCAAACAGAAGTTACTCAAACCTCTTTACAGTGGAGAATGAGCCAGAGTACTGAATAATTGCAGTGCATAACTAATGTCTCCTCTACATAAAAGCTGGGTAGTTAGGGAGAAGAGGAGGGATAGGCAGAGAGGCTAGTTTTAGGATGTTGACTCCAATATGTGGTAGATTAAAGTGGGACAGCTGACACAGCTGTCTGTTGTACCCACAGGAGTTGGCTGCAGTAGCTGGGGTGACTGATTCATAAGGCAGGTCTAGAATACCTTCAGTTATGGTGCGATATGCAAGGTAATTGGATTCTTGTTTCAGAGTAGTTAATTCCTGGAGTAGGAAACTGGGAAGTTCAGATTGAGCTGTTTAGTCAGTGTTCCTGAGAGGGTGACGTGCCCCGTTAAAAGGAGTTGATGAGAGGCCTTGGAGGTATCTCTTTCACGTGTTTGCTCATGATTG
Organism: Dicaeum eximium; assembly: GCA_013396995.1. Taxonomy (NCBI): domain Eukaryota; kingdom Metazoa; phylum Chordata; class Aves; order Passeriformes; family Dicaeidae; genus Dicaeum; species Dicaeum eximium. The sequence goes on from VWZP01000840.1 coordinate 203,619, forward strand.
AGGCAAGCTGATCATCCTGGATGCCTTCTGTAGTCACTGGAGAGACAAAGAGAGCAGTCTTACAAGGAGTGAAATAATAATGGAAGTTTGGTTTTCGGAATACCCATCTTTCTTCACAGTTTTGTTCAAAACACAATGCTGTGTGGAGGGATGATTTGCATAACCCACTGAGAGAATTACAAATGTCAGGCAGAGATCCAAAGCAGCCCAAATCAGTGCACTCAGTAGGCAATTGCCCAGCTCATCCTTTGCATTTACAGAATTTTGTTTACAGAAAACTTGTGTGTGGCTCATGCTTTTATTTCCTTTTAAATACTGAATCAGCCAAAGGAATAACAGAGAGCCATGGTACTGGTGCTCTCTGTCTTTTCCAAGCATTGGTGTTCCCAGTTCCTGTCTGAGTGCAAGTACTCTCAACTGTCTCGTTGGTATTAAACCCAGAATATTGCAGTGAAGAGTGAGATCCAAAAATAAAAAAAAAATCTAAGTGCTTCAAAGTGGAATCTAAATTTTATTTTAGCTTGTAAATGATCCACAGAAGGTTGTGTAGTACTGTGCTCCAGAGAATGCAAGAATGCAAGGAACAGGATTATAGCCTAGAGTTTAGTCTGTGCTCTATTTCCCAAGAACTATTTACCTGTCTTTGAAGGAAGGAAATCCATCATACAGGGTCCAGGAACACACTGGGCTCTTCACTGTACTGAACAAGCACCATGATCTCCAGGGCATTTCTGATTGTGATCCAAAATCCTGATCCTGAGATTAGCCCCTGATCTCTAAGAGCTGATCCAAAAATCTTGGTCTCCGTAGAGCTTGATCTAAACTTACATCTAAGTTGTGTAAAAGTTGCTAAAAGTCTGGTAGGTTGGGGACAGAGTTCCAGATGTGCCAGAGGGCACAAATCTGGACTGCTGGGAAACTTGTTTCAAAAATAAATTCAGATGCAAAATTTAAAAAGGCCTCCAGTGTCCAATGTAGTTCTTTCAGAACCCTTTAATTTTGGATCTTACTAAATGTCCAGAGCCAAGTATTTAACCACACTTATAGACTCCAGTTGATTCCATTTTCCAGTGTGGTGGATTCTGGTCTGCTAGTGTTTGTGTTAAATCACAAAAGTCCAGTAGTGGTGCTGTCATTTCATTTTAAGACCTTAAAATGGGAAGAAATTTAACATTGTTATTACTACCTGTGTTCACGTTTTGGTTTTCATTATTATATCTACTGACGCTAAATAAAAATGTGCTTGTTACCTTAACTGGCTGGCCTGAAGGCATTGAATATGTGTCATCATTAAATTGTATTAAATCAGCTTATTGTATTTTTCCCTAATTGCTTGAATTCACATGACAACATTTGGATGTATGGATTCATTTTTGCCTTGTTTCAGGCAAAGCGATTTAAATTGAATTATGCAACGTATGGAAAACAGCCTGATAATAGGTAAGTGCTCAATATTTAAATATTAATTTTGCCTGCTTAATGCCTCTTTATTAATTGCCTTGCAAAAAATACTCAAAATATGGAAACCCAAAGTTCATCACTGCCAGTCTTTAGTAGAGGGAAGACAACTTAGACTGCCAGTTTTGTGCTTTGCCCTGTATGTGGCACAGCAGATTTAGCCAGTTTCCTTTAAGGTATTTAAACTTTCTAGCATCAAAGTATCTAATTCATACATTATAATTTAAGATCTATGCATTGGAAATAGCATATCTCTAAATGAGATTATTTTTCTTGCTCTTTTAGAAATCAGAGATATCCTGTGAGTAATAAGCAGTAAAATAATCTTTAAATAAAAAGCAGTATTAAGTTGGTTGGTTGTGCTGCTTGAATTAACTTGAAAAGGCAGTGTCAATAAAAATTTTAGTTAAGCAGCTTAACTGGTGACACTTTAAAGTCTCCATTAAATGATCTTTTAATATCACTCTTCTCTGAGTTCAAATATTTAGGCTAAATGGTAACTGTCACTCAGTATGTCCCTTCTTTTTCTGTTTGTTTTAGGAGTTTTTTTTTGTATTATTGTATTTAAGAAGTTTTCTTTTGATTTCTTTAGTCCTGAATATTCCCTTTTTGTGGGAGACCTGACTCCCGATGTGGATGATGGAATGTTATATGAATTTTTTGTTAAAATTTATCCATCATGTAGAGGTGGAAAAGTTGTTTTGGACCAGGCAGGAGTATCCAAGTAAGTTGTCTTTTATTTACTTTTTTTTTACTTCACATGTGGCAACAGGAAAGATAGAATGCAGCAAGGGGGAAAATTTTCTTTTGGCTTAGATTTTAGTAATCTTAAGATATAGTGTTCTTGGCCATTCAGTCTGCAGTTTGCTTGAGTTTTGATAGTCACCATGGGTATTGTCACTCCTCTGTCAGTGTAAGGCCCTTTGTGTATTATTGCACTTCTTAAAATGCTGAAAAATGTCTTAAGTAATCTTGAAACACTCTCTTCCTAGACTCTTGGGTGGAATTGTGCTTTACAAACTTTAGGCTATTGAGTGTGTATTCCTGTGAGAGCTGTACAGGTTTTTTTTTAAACAGGGTAGGGCACACAAAGCTGTGATTCACTGTCAGGTTCTCAGTAGCTGCCTTGTTTGTCTTTCCTGAAAATGTCTTGCCAAAAACAGGTATCAAAAAGTTGCATTTCTTAATGTAATTAAAACATTTTCTAAATAGCACAAAATTAAACTGTGTTTTCCAGAGGAAGGACCAGTTGGTGAGCATCCTTGTTTTCAAAGCAGAGCATGGCTTCAGTGACGCACAATTTTCTGATATAACACCTGTGAGAATGTTGGGATAAGATATCGGCTATGGCTGTAGGTCCCCCCACCTTCTATAGGCAGTTTCTTAGTCTTAGACAGGTTGATTTGAAGGAATCTCTGGAAGTCTCTGGTCCAGCTCTTAACAGGACAGCAGCCAGCGCTAGATCTTATCATCCATGAATTGTGTAGCCTGGAAGACCTCCCAGGGTGGAAATAAATCATTCTGTCTGGGCAGCCTGTTCCAGAGCTGCATTTCTCCCCAGTCATGAAGTTCCTCTTCATGGGCAACTTGAACCTCTTGCAGAGCTACTTAGTCTCTCTGGCTGCTGGGTCCATTGCCACCTCACCTGGGACTGACACTGCTGGGTTGGGCTCTGCGTGCCTTCTGCTCCTCCTCAGTGTAAACCCCACAGTTCTGTTGTGCTGCACCTGCTTCAGGCTCTGTCTATAGAACAGATGTTGGTGCTGCAGGTTGGACTATTAGTTGGGTTTTGGGAACTGTGGATAGGTGCAGATCTCACAGATCAGGAAAGGGAATCTGTGGTAACTTGGGAAGTGGGGAGGGAGCAGGGACTTAAGAGTCCTGTTTCTGGGAAGAGCAAAGCTGTCTCCCCTGGCAGTGCCAGAGTGTTGGTGCCAGGGGCTTTGTTGGGACTTGTGCAATTGCTCAAAGCTGAGGGAACTGCAGGTGTCAGTGTGATGTGAGAAAGGAGCTTAGGGCTTGTGGCCATGCCCAGTGAAGCCCTGGCCCTTCCAGCCAGGGCTGGTGGATAAGGAAGGCCTCCTCCCAGCACATCTTGTCCAGACAGGAGGGGAGCTTGGAGTGTGGTGCTGTGGTGCTCTGCCTACTTCTCTGCTTTCAGCTGAGGGTGCAGGTGCTGGGGCTTTTCCAAACTTCAGCGGCAGGACAGAAGGTGTGCAGGGAAGTCTGGCCAGGAAAAAATTATTTCTTTCCACACCAGTAATTTAGCCATTGGTGTGGAAAAGCTAAATGTCTGGAAGAGTTGGAAGAGTCAATGTCTGGAAGACTTGGAAGAATCACTGTCTACCTTGTGGCACCCAGCACCTATTCCTGTACACAGCATCCATCTCTATCTGTCTGTATTTTGGACTTGCCAGTCTTCTCAGTTTCTCTTACACAGTCCTGGTCCCATCTGAAAATCTGCAGGAGTCTTTCAGCAGCTTAGAAACTTAGTTGGGTATGTGTGTGAACACCTTAAACTGACTTAGAAGTTGACTTGCACTGGATTAATTTGCTATAGTCCTTTGGCAGAGGGCAAGTTAAATGAACGTGGGGCTGTGTAGAGTTTTGCTTGTGCTTAATAATCTAGTTTGTATGTAGATAAGCCTAAGCTTTTATCTGGTGTTTTTGTGAGGAGGATACATCCGTACCTGTATATATATATATAAATAAGATATTGGGACTTGTGTGTGGAGCTTGCTGTGCAAGATACTGCATTTTCTGGGGCATGAACTGCTCTGAAGTAGTTGCCAGTGGGGACCTCCCATGAGTAGTAGGTGATGCTGCTTTCAAAATAACACATTACTTGGTGTTTAGCAATTCCCGCAGAATAGATAATGCACTGTAAATTTACACCCTTGCTTACGTTCTTTTCCCCAGGTAGACAAGCCCTTCCCTCCCAAACTTCTTCCTTTGCTTAGATGGATTCCTCTTACCCTCCCACACCTAAGTCTTTGATCTTTCTGCTGTGTTAGGCAGCCCATCCCATGATGGGATCCTGGCACTGTACTCTTGCATGCTGTTGCATTGCTTCTGACTCACTACAGCATCAAAATCCCACGCAAAGGACTTTTGGGGTTGGAGGGAGTTGGAATTTTCTGTCTGGCTGACATTCACTGCTGCCACACCACAGTGAAAGGTTGTTGCAGAGTCCAGGGGTTCTGGATGTGCTGTCCCTGTTCCAGCTGTGCTCTTGAGATTATCAGTATCCTCCCAGCAGAGATTTGGAGCTTTACCATGTGTCAGTTCATGCATTTCAACATGGCTTGTGTCAGCTCACTTCCAGTTTCTCGGAATCCACTGGCACAAGAGCTACTGTACATTGACCAGCCCTTGAAAGTACTCCCAGAGCGTGGACATGTAGCTTCAGGCATTCTGGAAAAGCAACTGGAAGGCAGAATAATTTAATCTCTCCCAAAAGCAGGCACAACCCTAATGAACATTTTTGTTCACTGTGTTTCCCAAACCAATTCAAACTTCACTGTAACTGATTTTTATAACGTGGCATTGCTCTTTGGGGTCGGTTTTGTGTGAGTTTTTCTGTGTCTCTGCAGAGGTTACGGGTTCGTGAAATTCACGGATGAACTGGAACAGAAGAGAGCACTGACAGAGTGTCAGGGAGCTGTGGGGTTGGGCTCTAAACCTGTTCGCTTGAGTGTGGCTATACCAAAAGCGTGAGTAGAAGAACAGCCAGACATTTATATGAAAAATCACATCTGGTTTTAAATGGCTTTTAGTGCTTTGGGTACATGTCCTGGATCTCTCCATCACAAAATGAAAGAATACCCATGAATATGGGGAGTATCAGAATCCCCAGGAGTTCAAAGAAATTATAACATTAGCTCAAGACTAAGCATTTTACACTGTTTTGAATTGTATACGTTATTAAATCCATACATATGTGCACACACTGTAGTTAAATATGACTGTTTTTAAAGTGTATGTTCCTTTGCATTACATTGAAATAGTTTAAATCTGCTTAATGGTGTCTGGATAGCAAAGCTCAACTACCTTGCTAATTCTATTATGATGTCTACTACATACAAGACTTGAGGCAGGGATTAACTTTTTTTTCTGTGTTTGTTCAGAACCTGATACAATGAGATCCTGGTCTGACTTGGGGCTCGTAGCACTAGGGTAATATGAATCATAGTAATTGCTCCCTATTTGAATAATATATAGATTTTCAGTGACCTCATAAGTCTTGGGGGGGAAAACAAAGAGAAAAGCAGAAAAAATGGGTGTATTGTGGTGAGAAGATTGATGTTTCCTACTTCTCACTAATTTCATCATTAGTAGAAATAGCTTTATGTGTGACATATTTTCATTTCCAAACAACATTTGTCATCTCATTATTTCAAATCTTGATAGTTAGGTGAATGGTGTTCCTTGGGAATGCTGTCACTTCATAAAATGGCAAGGAATAGGAATTCTAGTCAGTTCTCAGGGTATTTATTTTTTGATTACTAGTAGTTCTTATTTCATGAACTTTTTCAGGTCTGTGCATTGAAGACCACCCAGTTCAGAGAGAAAGGGGACAAGTCCTTGCTTAGATTTCTGTATGACAGTGGCAGAAGGGAGAGTTTTTGCTATTCTTACAAAAGAAAACTTGAGGCTTTTCTGCAAGGCTTTAAGTCTTTAACTCTTCATGTAAAGCAAGACTCAGTACTTTCTCTCAGAAAGCTGCAGGTCACTTCATCCTCTTTACCAGACAAAAGAAGGGACTCCATTATCTGGATTGTGGTTCAGGATTGTTCTAAACTGAATCTCATAGTCCTGAATTCTTCCCTTCCCAAAGCCAGGAAGTGATACCCAATCAGCTCATAAAGAATGAAAGCAATGTTTATTAATGAAGAGGAATATGAATACAGGAAAGTGTATTAAATTTAAACCACTTCTTTCTTGATGCAAATGTATGCAAATAATAAATATTGCTGCAGTAAATAGTGAATATATTTTAAAGGTTGAAATTTGCATGTTAGACTAAGCCTTGTCTCTTTACCACATTGTATCTTAAGCTATTTCACTGCTTTTTTCATACTTGTTCTGCACTATTTTATTGCAACTTACTCCTGCTTTATTTTTTGAAGTAATCGTGTGAAACCAATGGAGTACAATCAGATGTACAACTATAATTACAACCAGTATTACCAACAGTATCACAACTACTACGCTCAGTGGGGGTACGACCAGAACACGGGCAGTTACAGCTACAGCTACCCCCAGTATGGCTACACGCAGAGCACCATGCAGGTAGGGCAGCACAAAACCACCACAGAACCTGAAAGGTGGGATGGGAACATCTCACCTTCAGCTCTGAGAATCACAGAATTTCTTGAGCTGGAAGGGACCCACAGGAATCATTGAGTCCAGCTCCTGGCCCTGCCCAGGACACCCCAACAATCCCACCCTGAGCCTGAGAGCATTGTTCAAATGCTCCTGGAGCTGAGACAGCCTTGAGTCTGTGACCATTCCCTGGGGAGCCTGTTCAGTGCCCAGGCACCCTCTGGAGGAAGAATCTTTTCCTGATATCCCAAACCTCCTATCTTGATAGCCCTACCCTCCCCTGACACAGCTCCAGCCATTCCCTCAGGTCCTGTCCCTGGTCACAGAGAGCAAAGATCAGAGCTGTCCCTCAGGAGGAGCTGCAGATCCTAATGAACACTGCCCTCAGTCTGCTCTGCTCCAAACACACCAAGAGATCTTAGTGTAGACCTCTTAATAATGAAGTCTTAATATAGCTATTATTTAGTGTTTAGCCCCTGATGTGTCCTGTTGCCTTATGGAGAGTATATTGCTGAGATTAAAAAAAGGTCTGGAGGACATTAAAAGGTCTCTTAATACAGTTGTCATTGTAGAAGAGTTCTCTTGGTACAGACAGTGTTCAGAGTGGCTTTGCAATCCTTCATAAACTTTGTTATAAAGAATAGAACACATCAGAACAGTCACCCCACTTCAACCCTGGAATTTCAAGAACTGCCTCCGTTAGAGGTTTAGTATAGGATCTTGCCCTTGGAGTGTTGGGAATGGAACACAGGCTTATGTGTGAAGAATTCTGTTGTAATAACTCCAGTATAAAAGTCAGTCTCTGACAGTACTAATCAACAAGTGATGCTTGCAAAAGAAAAGATAATTATCCACTGTCCTAAGGAGTTTGTTTTTCCTTGCAGACATATGAAGAAGTTGGTGAGGATGCATTGGAAGGTATGTTTCTCAAATTCTGTATTGAAGTTGTCTGTATGTTCTGCACTGCTTGGAGATAGACTTTCCCAAATTGGCCCCAATTTCAATTTATACCTTTATCTTTGAGTAAATCTAAGAAAATTTGTGGGTCACTATCACCTAGAAGAGTTGCATTGTGGTTTTACTGTTGGCTGCTCCTAGTCTGAACCTGGAGAGGACTGAAGCTGACATCTCCAGCACTAAGATTTTAATCTTCTATAGTGCTGAAATTTTTATCCTTTTTCTACTAGGGTTTTTTTTTCTGATATGCTACCAAGAAAAAAAAGTAGATATTCTGTTTTTCTACAAAATCTTGACATTTAGAGCCCAGAATACTTCATTGTGCTTTTAGTTTAAAAGTAAAAGGGAAGTTTATATTAGTTGCCACACTGATAAAATATTTCAGGCAGTTGTTGCTTGAAATGGATCACTAAACCAGATTGGGGTTTTAGATATCTGTACAAGTAGCTTTCATTTATTGATACAAGAAACTATGATTTCATGCCAGCCATTCCAGATTTCTGTCTTGAGTGGAGTATGCACTATGCAGTGTATCTTACTCTATTCTTTAAAAAAATTTTAAAATTACATGATAACAGATCTACAGCATCCACAGGTATGAGTGATTGATGTGTGTGGAAGCTGTTAATGGCTCTTAAAAGCATTCCAGGAGATCTTTCCTTTTGCTGAACCGAACATTCCAGGACTAGAGTTGGGATATCTCTGGATATCTCTTTTTCGGTTGATTAAGTTAAATATTCCTACGTTTGGGGAAACCGAATTAATGTATTGTCACTGTATCACTGTACCTGGAATGGTTTGCGTGGGAAGGAACTTCCAAAGCCATCTTTATCCACCCACTGCCATGGGCAGGGACACCTTCCACTTGACCAGGTTGCTCCAAGCCCTGTCCAACCTGGCCTTGGACACTTCCAGAAATGGGGCAGCCACAGCTTCCCTGGGCAACCTGTGCCAGGGGCTCACCTCCCTCACAGGGAAGTCATATGTTTACAAACATTTGATTCCTGATGTGTTTTAGAGTCTTTCCATTCATTCAGCTTTGTACTGAGAGTCATTCACTGACCTTTGTGATTGTGCTACTCTGTCAACCTGAGCTTTGGGTTGCTGGTGTTGTCGGGTGAGCTTTACACCCTACAGGGGTTTGGGGAGTCCATCACTGTGTATTGGGAGCAGCAGGATTGGACCTGCTGGCTCCAGAATGCTTTCCAAACATTTCTTCCACATGTAAAATAAGGCTATGCTCACACATAATGCCGTGGTGCCACTGGCACTGCCTTCATTCTTAACCGTGACTCCAGCTTTGAGCTGCTGGAAGCTTTGGCAAACGAGCTCTGGTGATTGCTTGCAGTAGCCTAGGATGCTCCCATCCATCCATCCGTCCATCCATCCATCCGTCCGTCCGTCTATCCGTCCGTCCGTCCGTTTGTCCATCCATCCATCCATCCATCCATCCATCCATCCATCCATCCATCCATCCATCCATCCATCATCCATCCATCATCTATCCATCCATCCATCCATCCATCCATCCATCATCCATCCATCCATCCATCCATCCATCCATCCACCATCCATCCATCCATCCATCCATCCATCCATCCATCCATCCATCCATCCATCCATCCATCCATCATTTGGGACCTCACAGTGGAGGGAGCAGAAGGGAATGGGTGCCCCTGCCTCTGCTCCTGCCCTTTCCATCAGGGCAAGCCCCTTCTGGCAGTGCAGGTGACTGCACTGGGCTGTGAGGTGCCAGGTGTGTGCTCCCTCCAATGGCTCTCCTTTGGGGCAATCACTGTTGTAAAAGGGACATGTTTGGATGTAGTTATTCTTTATCTCATTGCAGAGAGATTGAGTAGGGCTGATCTGGTCGGGTTTGTGATTGGGCAAGTGCTGGGAATGTTTGGTGAATCAAATCACAGAATACTTGGGGTTGGAAGGACCTCTGGAGATCATCCAGTCCAATCCCCTGCTAATGCAGGCTTACCTAGAGTATGGGACACAGGAACACACCCAGGAGGGTTTGTAATATCTCCAGAGAGGGAGACTCCACACCGTCCTTGGGCAGCTGTTCCAGTGCTCTGCCACCCTCCATGAAGAGAACTGCTTGTTCATATTGAGGTGGATGCTCCTTGTCCTGTCAGTGGGCACCACTGAAGAGAGTCTGGCACTATCTCTGACACCTGCCCTGGAGATATTGAGACTCCCCCCGTGTTTGTTTTAATATACCGACTTCTTTACAGGGTGTTTTTTTTCTGAACACCTTTGATGTGTGACCTATTTGTCTGTCTTTACTCCTGTAGATCCCACGCCTCAGTTAGATGTCCATGAAGCAAACAAGCAGTTTATGGAACAGAGTGAAGAGCTCTACGATGCCTTGATGAACTGTCATTGGCAGCCTTTGGACACTGTCTCATCAGAGATCCCAGCCGTGTTATAGCCTCGTTGCTGATGCATTGTGTCTGTGAGACATCCTCTCAGTGCGCTCCCGACTGTTATGCTGCCCCTGGATCCTGCAGTAGTGAGGGGTGGCCCTTTCCCCACCCAGGTCCGGTATTCAGAGCAGAGGAGGACTGTGGCCTTTCCTGTAGAGAACAAGTATTGTAGGAGCAGCACGGTAACCTTTATTCATGGTGAAAGTTAAAACTGCGACAGTTTTATTTCTTTTGTCTTGAAATGAACTCTTAATACTTACTGGGAATTGTAATTTATAAACTTTCAACAAGATGGCACAGGAGAGAGACTCTACTCCATCGTACAATAAAAAAGTTGGTCTTCTAAATAATAGTACCCTTTGCATTTTGGTTCCTGCCCATCTTTCTGTTTTGCTGCCCATTCAACTGTCTTGAGTCATTTGACCCAACGCTCATGAATGTGTTATTTCAAAAAAGATCATTGTTGGACATGACTAAAATGTCTCAAAATCTTTCCAGTGGCTGGGTAAGGTTGCTGTAACTTGAGCATGGGATGAAAGCTTACATTGTGGTTAACTTAAGCTGTGATCTTGAGCTTGCAATGTTCTCAAGCAATCAACCCAAAGAGCACTTTGGAGAACAAAAACAAAGGAGTGTTATAAAGCTACAGATTGATGCCTTTTACCTGGTGATCTCTTGCACACCTGGCCTGCTTCTCCACCTGTGTATGAGGAAATAATTCCCCATCAACCAGCAGTTTGAAACACTTTTTCCAGCAACCATATTTAAATGGTATTTTGTGTATCATGTCTTTATTTTTTTTTATTGTGGACACACCTTGATGGTCTCATTGAGATGTTGAGATTTTGTAGTGTCTTCCACTGTCCAGTCAGAGTGAAACTGAAGATCTTGCAGGAAAAACGGGTCAGAGCAATTCCATTGATGTATTGTGCAACAAATGGTTGTTAACCTGGAAAGTGGTTTTCTACTGATTTGTATAAGCTGGATGGACAAGCAATATATTTAAGCTGATAAATTGCATTAGAGGCAAAAGTGAAAATAATAGCACTTATATACATGTTATAAGCCCTTTTTCAGGCTTTTGTGCCTTAAACTCTTGGAGAAATAGGAGCAGAAAAACTACCTGTAATAAATGTCTATCCAGGGAATAATTTGGTAACTGAAATTGCTACTGCAGATCATTTCGTTGCCTCTCTGCCCATGTTGATGCAGAAGTTTGCCACAAAATTTAAATACTTTGATAAAGCTACTTCTACTACGCCTTTGTTTGTGTCCATAATTATGACCTATTTGTCAGTCTGTGGTCTTTTTTATCAACTGGAAGTGGGATGTGAGGGGAATGGTGATGTGACTGGAGTTAGGTTATTCCTAACGAGTGGGCTAGAGGACTGCAGGACTCCTGCATTCTCATCTGCTGTGAATTTTCCTCATGCTGTGCCCCTGACTGTGCTGCTGTCTCACCTTCAGCTGCTCTGAATGTAAGGAAAGGAATGTTCCCTGTGTATGCCAGGAGTTTCAGAAGCAGCAGAGGTGGAAGAGAGCAGAGCTTTATATCCTCTGATGTGGCCACGCAGCTCAGGACACCCCCTCTTCTTGGGAAGTTCAGCAGAGTGCCATTGCAGAAGTGGTGTAAAGAAGGGCATTTAAAACACTTTCTAGATCATTCTGTTACTGTGCTGCCCTGTGTGCCTGCCCTTCTCATATTTTGGAGTTGCGTTTTCCTACCCCCACAAATTTTATGTTTTACAGTGTGGCCATCCCAGTTTGCGCCAGGGGGTGAATTTTATTTTACCAATATAAATTTATTCTGCTGTTCTCATCTGCCCAGCATTGCTGTCTGTGGAGTATTCCCTAATGCCTGGATAAACTATCTCCATACAAGTCTGTCTCTAGAGGAGAGAGGAGCAGGTTATCAGGGATCAGACAGCAATCCTGTGGGAAAATCCTTTTGCTCTCTGCTTTTGTTTTGTGGTGGAAAGAAAAATGGTAAATATTAATCCAACCCATCCTAACCCCTAATTTCTGGGAGAGCTGGGCATGTACAGACCCTCGTGAGAAATAATTTTGGAGTGCAGAGGCCAGCAGAGATGACCTGCTGACTCCTGTTTAGTGGTGCTGCAGAGCTTAAAATAGCTCCAGCTTTCATTTCAGGAGAGAGGTTGATGCGAGGCTCTGGGCCTCATTCCCCGGAAGTATGAGCCAGGCTTTTGGGGTTTTTTGAGAGAATCTCAGCCAAGGTTATGTGAAGCTATTAAATCTCTGCATTGTTTGTTTGGTTTTTTTTAATATCACTTACTCATCTTAATGTTCATTTTCAGCTCCTGGCCATTATTGCTGTGTCCGAAGCACGGGAGAAGCTTTTATATGGAGCTACAAAACAGCCACCTCCTGGGATTTGTAAGGTTTGTCTTTTGGAATCCTAGTAAAATAGAGTGTGGGATTTTGTTTCTCCTGGATGGCTATAGGAAAAGCCCAGATTAATTACCATTAAGTGTCACACAGGATGAAAGACAAGGACTCCATGTGGTAAGGTAAATTCTGCTTTTATCTCTATGTGCTAAAGGCAAGAAGTCCAAGGCAGATGATACCACAGCTCCCTGTGATTATGTAATTCCTGAAAATTGCATCCATATCGGCAAAAGAGACCATGAAGCACTCTGCCTTTCAATGTGGTAATGTGGACGGGCGGTCGGTGATGGG
>VWZP01000844.1:796-23229 GCA_013396995.1 Dicaeum eximium
CCCCCCTCAGGATTCCCTCTTCCCCCCTTTCCCCTCACATCCCCCCGCAGCCTCAGGGCCCCCTGAGCGCCTCCCCCGCTACGCCTGGATCCCCCGCCCGCCTCGCCCATGGTGGGGTTCGGGGCGAACCGGCGCGGCGGCCGCCTGCCCTCGCTGCTGCTCGTGGCGCTGCTGGCCGTGATCGCCGTGCTCGCCTTGCACTGCTGGAACGCGGCGTCGCGGCAGGCGCTGCTGCGGGGGGAGCTGGCCGAGCTGCAGAGCCAGGCCCAGCGCACCGAGGTGGCGCGGGGCCGCCTGGAGCGCCGCAACTCGGACCTGCTGGGCAAGGTGGACTCGCACAGGAAGCAGCTGGAGCAGAAGGAGGCGGACTACAGCCACCTGAGCAGCCAGCTGCAGGCCAGGGACGGCCAGGTGAAGAGGTGCGAGGACGGCAAGGTAAGGGCAGGGGCGGCGGGGGTCGCGGTGCCCTGCGGGGCGGCTCGGCCCGGGCACTGTCCGTCCTCGCCCGCCCGAGGTGTCCCCGCAGCCTCTGCAGCCCGGGAGCGAATCGAGGCCCCGAGGCTCGCGTTTGGTGCTGCTGGAACAATTGCAGCGCTCTCCGTTTTCTGAAAACGTCCCCAGAAAGAGCTGAAGATGTCCAGTGTGTGTGTGTGTGAACAATGAAAATCCCGAGAGACCGCTCGTTTCCAGATGGCTGTTTCAAATTTATTTATTGTTTTTTAGCTTTTTGTCTCCGCTGAGAATATGTGATCTTTTGTGATCATTCAAGAAACCAGACGCAGCAGTAAAACTACAGTTTCAAGGGAAATGAAACCAGTGTGGTGTTCAGTAGCACCCTGAGCTTGCCTCTTGGAATGCCTGGTACAGCACATTCTGATTTTTATGCTGCCAGCGTGTACTTGAGGGAAAAAAAACCCAAACCAAACAAGCCTGCTGCTGACTAACGTGTCAGTTTGCTTGGCTTGGAGAAGCCAAGCTCATTGAAAATTCAGCCGGCCCTTTCAGTGGGGGTGGCCTGGGGATTTCTTTTGTTGTGGAAGATGAGTGAATGCCCCAACTTTCACTGTTCTGCTTTCATAACCGTCCTGAACCGGGAAGTTCACGGGGCTCAGCACTCAAGTCCTGCTCAGGGGGCGTGTGGGGTGTATTTACATGCAGGTCATCACTCTGCTCACTGAACACTGTTCTCACAGTGGGATTTATGGAAATGTCACACTCTCCAGGGTTATTGCTGGCTAGGTTTGTTTTTCTGGCCCTTTCTTATTGCACATTGGATGAGCAGCCTCAGAAAATGCATTGAGTTGTCACAGAAAAAGCCGAATATGTACACGTCACATTCCAGAGTTAGGCTCCCTCAAACTGATTAAGTTCGTATTAATGTTTCCTACACAACCATTAGAACTAAGCCCTTTGTGTGTTCAGCAAACATAATTTAATTTTTATTTTTCCTTAGATTGCAATAAGAATTCCAATTGGACATGACATGGACTCCATGATCTTAAAGGTGTTTTCCAGCCTCAGTGATTCAGTGATTCTAAAGCAGTTGGGGCTTAGCCAAGATACTTCCCCTTCACTCTGCAAAAGGGCAGTCAGCTTGTTTGGTGTGTTAGTGTCACTGCCCGTGGGTGTAAAACTCCCCTGGCAGGATTCAGGTAAGCTGTCAGGCACAGTTCAGGAAGGATTTCTTCCTAGAAAGGGTGGTCAGGCACTGGAGCTGCCCAGGGAGGTTTGGAGTCCCCATCCCTGGAGGTGTCCAGGGAAGGCCTGGATGTGGCACTGGGCTGGGGACAAGGTGGGCATCGGGCACAAGTTGGGCTCGAGGTCTGGGAGGGCTTTTCCAGCCTCAGGGATTCTGGAATCAGTTACTGGCTGCATGACAAGGGCGGCTTTTAATGCAAGGAGTTTGTACTTTTTTGGAAGTCTGTGATGTGTTCCTGTAGGACAGTGGGGGAGGAGATGTAGGTCTGAGCTGGGCGGTGCAGCACTGGTTACTGGAGTAACCAGGGGGCACAAACAGCTGCTGCTGGTGTTCCCTGGGATCTGCCTGGCCTTTGCACGCTCTGAGGGTGACACTGCACAGGGCAGAGCTGAGAGGAACCTGCCCAGTAAACCTCCCAAATTAAATTCAGTGTTAATTGCCTGCAATGTGTGCCGGGTGTCTTCCTGCTTTGTTCCAGAAGCTGCCAGTTAAGGCCGTGTGAGCTTGTAGCTTTTGAACATCCTCTCTCTTGTGTTCAAAATGTTCAGAGTGCCCTAAGAGGCCAGAAGAGCAGGGTTTTGTCAAAAACCAGTCACTGGCCTTTTTTCCTCCCGTGTAAGCCACTGTCTTTTCTCAATGGCAACAATGTTTGTTTTTTTTTCCTAAAACCGTTTAAGTGACTTTATTGAAGGACTATTACTTCTCTGAGAGTGGAGAATAAAGCTTTGTTTTAGAGAATGAAAGTCTGTCACAACAAAACAGTAGTAGATATAAAGTGTGTGACCAAAAAAGGCTTGACTGATAATTTTCTTCCCCTCAAAATAGAATTTGGCAAGTCTGTCTGACCAAACTGCTCATTACCTGTGATCTTAGTCCATTTGTGAAATGCAGGAGCTGAAATAAAACCCCAACATTGGTATCAAGTGATCACAACAAATTCAGGCTCATTTTAAGGAAAACTCATTTGAATATTCTCAGTGTCAGTTCTGCTTTGTGCTCCTTTGTCCTCAGCTGAGGTTCTTTGCCTTGTGGTCACATAGATCAAGTGCCTTTCCCAGTGCTGAGGCAACTCCAGTTTCTGCAGCAGCTTCCTCTTGGCTCAGGGATTTATGGTGTCAAGGCCAAACCCTTGGCTCTCCCCTCTGTCCCCTGCTTGTGGAACGAGCCTGTCACACTGCACCAGGGTGTTGTTTGCATTGGGAGCAAATATGAGAGTGTGACCAGTGTCTTGTGTTTAAAAAGAAACAGAAAAAACATGAATTCTTGCGAATTTTCCCCTCCTGTGGTGGGCTCCTGAGGGTGTGCTGGACCTTGGAACAAACAAGGAGTTCTCTTTTGAAGCACCCTGTGAGAGGCAAGCAGGGGTAATGCCGACCCTGGAATGTGGGCAGGTGCTGCATGCGCAGGTAGCATCAGCTTCCCGAGTATCCGTGGGTTTTTGGCAGTGTGCTGTTGGGTTTTGGGGTTTGTCTTTTGTAATTTTGCTCACCCCTTTGCCGTAAGTGCAGTGACACGTGGGACTGGCAGGAGTCCGTGGTGAGAGCTTCCAGGTGGCAGGAGCCCAGCCTGCAGGGAGCACCTCTCATTCCATACCTGCTGCTGGCCGTGCCAGGGGTAGGACACTGCCCTGCCCTTCCCTTACCTGCTGCCCAGAAATGCTTGGGATGAGCTGTTTAGTCAAACATCCCCAGCAGCAGCTGGGCCTGTTCTTTGTTGCCAAAACTTGGTAACTCCCCAGTTTGCAAAGCTGTAGCTTGACAGCAGCAATGTGGAGCTGTTACATGGCAAGATTCACAACCCAGACAGCACTGGAGAGCTGCCACATCACCACACATAGGATTTCTGGTGGTTTTTTTCCTGTGCAGGGCTCATTGGGCTACAGAGGGTTTATTTTGTCCACCCCAAGTGCTTGGAAAGCCTCTGAGGAGCCTCTGAGAGCTCTGCAATACAAGCAGGTCTAGACCAAAGGAGGATGGGGCCCAGGAAGGGCTGGACCTGTGCCATGGCTCGTGGATTGTGGGTTTTGCATGTGTAGGTGGAACAGATCCCATGAATCATAAAAAAGCTTCCTCCTTTTCTGTCCTTCAGATGAGGGACATTTGCTGCCAGCTGAGCTGGTTTGGATATAAATTCTGTCACTTCTCTCTGAAACTCGAAATCACCAAAAGGAAAGATGGTGTGATAAAAGTGCTGCACGTTCCCATGCAGCTCCTGCTCGCAGACAGCAGCCCTCCTCCAGCCAGGCACATGGTATGGGATAAGCAGGAGCCAGTGGGAAGGGTTTGTGTGTGAGGAATTCTCATAGATGAGGGTCTGAAAGCACACCCCGCTACTTCCCAGGATCTCCTTTGTTCATAGATTTATTGGGTTCTGGGAAACAACTGCATTAGAGTGGAAGACAGGAAAATATGATTATTGCCTGCGGTTTTGCAAAAGAGGGGGAGATACTTGTTCATTAACACAACAAATCACTGGGTGTACCTGCTCCCCTGTCCCAGGGCATTGGAGAGGGAGCTGGCACGGTAGGTGCTTGGTGGTGACTTGTGTCTTCTGCTTCCCTGTGTGTCCCCTTCCCTGTGTGTGCCCACTGCAGGGCCAGTTGTGCTTCTGAAGTGAAGCTCTGCAAGTTCTACCCAGGTCGGGCCTGATGGGGTTTGTGCATCCTGTAAGGGGCCTTGAACGCCTCGGTGGGCAGAGCAGGAGGAAAACGTGGAGTCAGGAGGTTCCTTGAGTGTCCCTGTGGGGAGTAATTTTGTCCCTCTTTCAGAGCACTGTGCTCAGAGGGCTCAGGTTACCTAACGATCACGTGGAATTAATAAATGCTGACAGATTAACTGTGAAGCTGGACTTTTCGGTTATATTCCAGGATTTGGAGGAAATATGTACAAGGCCATTTTGTTTATTTTACTGTTTTTTCTGTTCTGTCCCTAATTTTCCAGTTCTGCTTGCTTGCTTTTTTTGGGAAACGCCTTGCGAAGCAGCCCTGTGTCCTGTCATAGGTGGGAGCCATGGTGGCTTTTGTTTTGGGCTTGGGCCAGGATTTGCCTGCGCCCCGTGTGCCCTGCTCCAGGGCTGAGCCAGGGTCCTGCAGTGCCCTGCTGGCAGGGCCAGGCAGGATCCTGCAGGCTGGCACAGAGGGAACCTCTGCTGTGTGCCCAGAGCTGTGGCATGTGTGCTCCCTGTGCACTGTGCTGCAGGACAGCACCATCTCTGCAGGTCCTGCATGGCTGAGTCCCAAGGCAGGAATGCCTGATCTGATCATACCCACCGGACAAAGGGATCAGCCTGCCCAGGGAGCCTCTTGTAGCAACAAAGACACGATGGGAAGTACATTTAAAGAACGAGTAGTTTGATAAAAGGGAAGATGCGGGGAGGAAGTCCTAAAGGCAGGGCAGATGTGTTTTGGGTTTTTTGACAGGAACCAGAGGTGACTGACACAGACACTTCAGGGACTCTGGGGGGAACTGAAACAGCCCCGTGTATGTCCCAGCATGTCCTGGCCAAGTGGTTGTGCTGGCACTGCAGTGTGCTGTTCCCAGAGGTGATGCTGACCTTGTCACCCACGCGTGACAGCCCTGCTCAGCACCTTCCTGCAGTTACCCTTTGGATCACCGGGAAACTGCAAGAAAAACAGCCACAGCACCCGAGGTGCCCCAGGGCAGGTGGGGATTTTTACCCCCTTTCTCAGAATATTCCACACATGAATCTTTCTTTTTGTTCCTGCTGGTTTTTGTCTTTGTGTAATGACAAAACAAAGCATCTTTACTTCAGGACTTATGTGCATTTCTTAATTACTGTAACTATTTTCTTCCTTACTAAAAATGTCAAATTAAAAGCTGTTGTAGTTTAGTGGTGTGAGATTCCCTCTCTAAATAAAATATGTTAGGATGTTAGACAGCAGCACATAAAAGATCTATTTAAATATAACAATTCTATTATATTATATACCGTAGGTAACAATTGGTTTTGCTGTTGATGCTGTGTTTATTGTTATCCACCTGTGCTTTGACATTGGCTGTTTGCTGTCCCTCTTGCAACATCAGGATGCAGCATGTTTATTTTAGTCAAGACAACCTAGTTTTTTTGATATAAATATGTTCTGGAATTAAAATTTAAGCCTTTGTTAGCAAAGCCTGAACACAGTGTTTAGTTTGGTGATGTCACTTACACTCGCTAAATACACATTTCTTAGATTTACAGGAACTCTGTGCACGTCACTGATAATCCTGTCCATACGCTGGCTTTACCAAGCAAACAGACACACCTGAGTCTTCACAGCCCAAACCATCCCCAGCCTGCTGGCCACCTGTATTTATCCAACCTTTTCTTCCTTCCAGATGAAGCTGCAGAACAACATCTCGTATCAGATGGCAGACATACATCGACTAAAGGGTGAGGGATTCATGGCCAAACTCATTTGGCAGGCTGAAGTGCATTTTAACTGCCCAGGTGCTGCAGAATGCAGCTTAAATGAAGGATCTAGTGATGCTGGAACATCTCATAATGTGAAATCATATTGTGTTTGTTACCTGGTGTGGGTAAGTGCAGAGTTGGCTCTCACTTTGCTGCAGAAAGGATGTGTGTTCTGGCACTGCTGAGTTACAAGGCAGTACAATAATTTTCATGGCCAAACATGCAGTTTAGTAGAGTTTGATCAGAAACACTGTGATGGTTATGCTGCATTAGAGAAGGTCCAGGACACATCTCTGAAGTTCTGTACAGACATGATTATAATGCCTGTGGTGTTGCTGTATTCAGAGTACTTCAGAGTGAGCCAGAACATGATCAGATGTGAACATGCCTGCACATAGCACGCATGGCTTCTGCCTGTATCCATGTAGCTGCAGTTTAAAATAGTAGGGAGCTTCATTATTGCTAGCCTGAGGAGCAGGGGGAACTTGCAGAGCAGTTGTGAGGACAGGAAGTCCGTGTTGGCTTTATGGGTAGCAGGATGGTGCCTCCTTTTGTACACTGACTGCAGACAGAGTTTGAGCATCCTGCCTGGAGTAACCTGGCAGTGCTTCCTGGTTACTCACAGTGACAGAACCGTTCAGGAAATTATGGACATTTCCAACAGATTAGTGAAATAGCGTTGTGCAAGATTTCTGAATGCAAAGGTGCAGAAACATTTAGGGAGGTTGGCATAGTATCACAAGAATTTGTCTCTAATTCATGCTGCCATCTGGCATACGTGAGTAAAGTGGCATCTTCTTCAAATTGGTTTAAGAATCTTTAAAGTATGTCCAGACATGAAACTTGAGCAATTTCTTACTTAGCAATATTGGAAATTGTATCTGCCATGGAGCATTTTTTTCTTATCATTCTGTATTCATGTTGGTTTTGCTTTTTTGGCCTAGAACAACTGGCAGAGTTGCGGCAGGAGTTCATCCGCCAGGAAGATCAGCTGCACGAGTACAAGAAGAACAACACGTACCTGGCAAGGAGGCTGGAATATGACAGGTATGTCCTCAGGAGTGCTGGTAGCTGCAGGTTGGTGTGTGTGAGGGGGACCTGTATGTACTAAAAATGTGCTAATTAATCTCGTGCCTGCTATCCTCAAAGGCGAGTGGGCTACTTGGTGATGCACCTGAGCTGACTGTTAGACTTTCAGGTTCTTTGTGGTGTCCTTCCCCCAGGGTGAGATAGGAGCTAAGGAAAATCTTGGCTTAGTGGAATTGTTCTGCATTTTTAAGTCAATGTATTTTTTATAGCATGGAGATTTAGATCACTAGCACATGAAAGAGTCTAAAGGACACATTCCTGTGTCACCAGCGTTGTTAATTGCTGCCTTTCTAGCAGTGTAGTTTCATTTGTTTCAGCTGAAGCTGAAAGCACCTTGTGTAGATTGAAATTTTAAGTTGACTTCAGGCCTTTAAGTTGATGATAGAGAAAAGGGAGAACAAATACTCCTGCTTTGAGGAGTGAGGAAGGAAGACTTAAATCTTGAGAAAGTGTTTGAAGCTTTTACACACATAAAGTTCTGTGCTATGCTGAGCGCTTCTGGGACATGGGAGTTTTGGTGATTGGGCTGATGTCGTGGCTTGCTGGGGAAGTTGGGGCAGCTGCCTGTGTATTCAGATCATGTTATTTGAGTTGGGAGCAGTAACTGATAGTGGCACTCGTGCACCTTCTCTGTTGACAGCCAGGAGAGACACGTTGCTTTCCCAGTGGAATTAATATTTGCAGACAGATTAACTGTGGAGCTTGACCTTTTGGTTGCATTCCAGCTTCTGGAGGAAGTATATTCAAGGCCATTCTCTTTATTTTACTGTTTTTTCGGCTCTGTGCCTAATTTTTTCCAGCTCTGCTTTCTTACTGTATTCAGTCCATTCCCACTCCATATACATGCCAGGACCAGGCTTCTTGGACAGACTATTCTAGTTATATCTCAGGTTTGGCTTTTTGTGCCACTTCATTTTTTTCCCCTTATTTTATTTGTGGGAGAGCAGATCCAACAAATGAAGTGTAACTAATGGTGTGTTTCTCCTCAAGCCTGCAGTGTGGGCAGCAGATCAAGGAAATGAGACTGCAGCATGAAGAGAGCATCAAGAAATTAATGGACCAAATTGCACAGGAACAAAAGGTAATGCCAAGAACATTTGTGTTGAATGAGAAGAGCCCAAAGCCTGCTGTTTGCCTCAGAGATGTGGAGGCCTGGGACATTTCTTCCCTAACTTTGTGTTCAGTATCCCCCTGAGCAGCCCTACGTGGGTGTCAGTGTAAGAAATCTGCCGACTGTCTCACCCGGTAGACTGAGCTCGAAGCTGAGGCCAAATTCTCTGCTCTGCTCCAGCCTTCCTCCATGATGTCATTGCTGAGGATTTCAGTTGCTGCGTGTGACATGGATAGCACTGTTCAGCTCTCCAGGGTGGGATCTGTGTTCTCACAGCCTTACCCAGCTTATTGCAGGAGAAGCCTGAGCTCTGTGAGGCCTGAGGTGCTAATGTGATGCAAATTGTGATGGCACTGGAATGGTATCAAGGGTGTGATTACATCAAACAAGCTGCCAGTAGAATTTGGGCCTCTTTCCTGCAAACAGATGCTTAAAATTTTGTTGCCTTACTTCATCTATAAACATCTCAAATTATAGGGCAGACTGAGAGCAAGTTTGTCACATCATCTCTTACAGTCTAGAATTGTTTCAAGGCTCTGACCTGAGGCTTAAGGCTGATGTTACCTTAACCTGTTTTTGTTGTGCTTAACACCTGTGTGTGGCAGTAGAAATGTCCTGCAGCTGTGTTGTGTTGAACATTTTCTGTCCAGTTGTGTTTCCAGATCCCCAGGGTCCAGCTCTGTGCATAGAGTGCTCTGATCTTTGCTTTGGTAATCATGGAATTCATAAATGTAGTTTTGCTTACCCAAAGTAATCTTGAATTCGGGGATTTATATTTTGTAATTTCCAGGGAAGTGTCTAATGTTGTCTCCTTATTTGTTCTAGCAGGCCACACAAAAAATTCAGTCTAGTAAAGACACTGCAGTCAGCCCCAGCAATGGTGACCAAGCAATACCTGAGACTGTTGCAGAGGTGGAAGATAAAGACGTAGTGAAGAATGAGGAGCCTTCAGAACATGTTGCAAATGGCAAAGGTATTTCCTTTTTTGGGCATTTGTGATAGAGAATGGGCCAGTTGTGTTGCATCCTTGCCAGCCTGCAGACTGTGCGTTTCTCTGAAGGAGAAGAAGGAATTGTTTGGCTCAGATACATTGATGAGCTCCAGTGATTGTTTTAAGTTAGAGCCTTCCACAGGAGGGAAATTCACAGTTCAGACTGAAGGGTTAGTAAGGCAGAATGTCCTTTCCTTGTCTTGCAGAGAAAATCAAACCAGGAGGAGATGCAGGCATGCCTGAAATAGAAGATAATGACCCTTCTAAAGCTGAAGATACACCCACTGGTTAGGAGAAATTCTCTTCATTCTTTCACATTTGGGTCTTGGTGATGTAGATGTTGTGTGTGAATACCATGTGGTTCACAGTGAGTGCAGACTTTTAAAATCTCTCTGTGGTAATAAAATTCAAGTGGGGTGTAAAATCAGATAATTTCTACTGTGCCTTAGAGGTTTGAATTCTCAAAATGGAATGTTTTGGATAATTCCCCTCCTGAAATCATACCTTTTATATTTTCATTAAGGAAATTATAAAAAAATAGAAGTTTACAGGATTGTTAGAGCAAGACCAGGTAAACAGTGTGTTTGTTTCATGTTAATGCATTTGTCCCTGTGTTCTGTTTTAGCTTTAAAGAGGCCACTTATTTCAGCTCCTAAAAGTGAAGGTCATCAGTCTGTTAGTAATCTTCCAACTGAACAGCCCCATGCTCCAAACCTGGCACCAGGTAAAATTCCTTTAGCAGGTGACAAGGCAGTATTTTGCTTACAAGAAGAAAACCAGGGGTAAATTTCTGCAGCATCCAGGGCTGTGTTTTTACCTGGCTGAGGCACTTGGGCTGCTGTTGCATGATCTTCTTGTACCCTCCACACCAATAATTTCTGAGCCTTTTGACCAATCACAGCTGAATTTGACTTAGAAGTTTCAAAGATAAGTGCTTCAAGATTCCTCCAGTGGACAGAGTAATTGAAATGAGTTTTCCTCCTTAGGGTCCTAATTAGGGCTGCACCAACCCCTGAGGGATTGGCTGTTGATCTCTTGGTAGCCACAATCAGGCATTCCTGTCACCTGCTCAGTGTCCCCCTGTCCCTGGGAACAGCTCACTTGAGGGTGACATGGGGAAGGTTTAGGACATGAGAAGTTAAAGTCCTGCAGTGAAAGGGTTCGGAGGAATTGCAGTTAGAAGAGAGACAAACCCAAAGAAAAGAAACTACATGCTTGATCAAGTCACTTTAAGGTCAGAGAATATCAGGTTATGCCTGCACTGCAGGTGGCTTAGTCCAATCCTGTCCTGCTGAAATTCTGAGTGTAACTTCCCATTTTAACGTTGTAGGTTTGCCCAGTGACAGTGATGGAAACGCCGACACTGCCAAGCAGATCCCTTCAAATTCTCTACAGCACTTGAATTTTGAAGAAACTGTGGAAACCCAGAAAGACCACAAGATTGAGCCAGACCAGATAAAAATCCCAAAGAGCCGAGTTAGCGACTTGCAGAAGATTAAGCAAAGTAAGTTGGCCAATATTACACATTTCAACATATTTTAAAAATCCCTTCATTTTTTTATCTGTGTAAGTGCTTGTCTGAAAAATAGGGACCATTGCAGGGGGAGCCTGAGAAGGAATATAATGTGTTCCTGGGTAAAAGATAGGCTTTAATATGTTATTTTTCACATGTACATTCATGTAGTTTAAAAAATTGTTTCCTTATCTGAATTTAAGATGTTTTTGGGAATTACTGCACAGTTAAATTGGTTAAGTTAGAACTTTGATACATGTAGGATGCTGAGTTACTCACTTTATTACTTGACTTCAGTACACTTTTTGGACACTATTGTAAGTATTCAGCCAAAACTGAGAAAACTTTGGTTGTTTTAATATCACTCGTAGAACTTTGTGATGGAGCAGTGACAAGTGTATTTCAAATTGTCACGGAACCTGGGCAGGCCTGGCTGCCACTCTGTGTATCCTGAGGTGTGCAAGGCTTGTTATTTTATAAAAGCAGCTTCTGGAAGAAACTTCTGGAGTGAGAAAGCTTCTCATTTCAGTTGTTGGGTTCGTTAATGGATTGTCTCTCTTCCCTGGTCACGGATTAAATGATGGGGGGTAGTTGTGTAGGCAGGAGCTGGGAAGGAAATGTCTCCACTGTAGGCTGTGAGGGGGTACCTGAGAGTCAGGAATTGTCCCCACTTAGTCTCTTCTCTTTGCTCCTTCATGTTTGGAATAACTCCAGTTGTAGGTTTTGATGGTGCAATGAGGGAGAGACTTTGTCATGAAAGGAAAGAGCTAATCCAGGTTTGTATAAGGGTCTGTCCTGATGGTCAGTGGCTGTTCAGAAAGGGCCGTTGGTGCCAAGCTCACCCCTGGTATGGAGGAGCCCAGCTCTGGCCCAGCTCTGCAGCTCCCACCGTGGGCAGGTGCGTGGGTGGTGGCGACTGGGAGCTGTGCAGCAGAGGGTGCACAGTGGGACTGTTCAGCCTGGAGGAGAGAAGAGTCTGGGGAAACCTTAGAGTGCCTGAAGGGGCTCCAGGAGAGCTGGACAGGGACTTGGGACAAGGCCTGGAGGGACAGGACGCAGGGAATGGCTCCCAGTGCCAGAGGGCAGGGGAGATGGGATATTGGGAAGGGATTGTTCCTTGTGGGGGTGACAGGGGCTGGGATGGAATTCCCAGAGCAGCTGTGGCTGCCCCTGGATCCCTGGAAGTGTTCCAGGTCAGGATGGACAGGGCTTGGAGCAGCCTGGGACAGTGGGAGGTGTCCCTGCCATAGCAGGGGTGGCACTGGATGGGCTCACCAGACTGACTGT
Source organism: Dicaeum eximium (assembly GCA_013396995.1). NCBI lineage: Eukaryota > Metazoa > Chordata > Aves > Passeriformes > Dicaeidae > Dicaeum > Dicaeum eximium. Next base: position 12,900 of record VWZP01000844.1, read on the forward strand.
GCTCCCTGAGCTCGGTCTGTAACCTTTGTGGGCCTGCTGCATTTCCTGGGATCTCTTCATCAACTTTAACCTTTCCTTCTGTCAACTTCATTCAGTGCTTGTTTGTCACAGTATCTCTGGCTATCCACTGGCTGGTTTTGCTGGAAGTTGGGTACATGCCCTTGTCTTCTGTGGCTCAGATTGGGTTTAACAGTGTGCAAATCCCACTGTCCTACTTGGGTTTTGTATATAATGCAGTGTCAAAAATACCAACAGGATCACTCCATTAGACATGAACAGGCAATGAAGATTGTATGGAACTTTGGATTTCTAAACAGATCATGGATTCTTTTCTTGCCTGTTTTATGAAAATACCTGAAACTGATGTTCCTGTACGTTTGAGCTGTGCTAGATGTGATTCTGCTGGTTTTCCCCCATACAGAGAAGCAGGATGGTACTGCTTCTGTCCTGGTTTTTATATACACATTGTTTTAGGGAATAATTTCACTTTTACATCTGTCCATTTTTAATCCTGATGTTGAAATCATTCTCCAGTTTTACTTCTCCATTAGTTGCTTGCAATGGGAATCATCACCTGCCCTGGCAGCCTTGGTGCCCAGTGTGTAAGAGTTGTAAGACATTTTAATCCCATTTTTTCCATTTATACACAATCTCCCAGGCCAGTGACTTCTGCAGACTCAGAGCTGCTTCCCTCAAGCACTGGGCTGGAGGAGATCTCCCTGTATCCATTAAACACCAGCTCTGAGCTGACATCACACCACTAATCTCTCACCGTGTGCCTGGGTGATTGTCTGCTCATATTTCCAGCCAATTCCCATTTTTCTTGTGCATTGCTTCAGGGTCTGAAACAATTCTTAATTTTTTTTTGTTGGGAGATGAAAATCCTGGATTTGGGCCATTTTGAAATCAGTTGAAGCTTGCTGGGAAGGCAGAGTGTAAAGCAGCTGGGCGGGTGAGGGCAGCCTGTGCTGGGCTCCCTCCCGTGCCAGCAGGGCACCCTCTGCAGGCACTGCCAGGCCTCAGGGCAGCGCTGGGGTGTGCAAAATGCCTCAGCAGCTGTGGGTGCTGACCCTTCCAGCAGTGACTGCTCTTGTGCTTTTGGAGAAATCTTGTGTTGGTGCCTGTGGGCAATCCAAGGTGGAGCTGTTTGGGCGCTCGCTCCAGCCCTTCCTGTGGAGAGAGGAGTGTGGGACAGTCAGGTGGCACGAGGGTGACATGGAAGTGTCACATGCACAGAGGTGCTCCACAAGCCTTGTTCAACCCCTGCCCCAACCCTCTCCCTCCTCCCCCCTTTCTCTCCAGCTGGATCTACCACAGACCCTGACTGCCCCCTCTGCGATCTGCTCTCGTGTAGGATCTCCCTGTTTCTTTCCTCTCTGCTGCTGACTCACTCCTTTCCTACTCCACAGGCCGGTTCTTTGATGAGAATGAATCCCCTGTGGACCCACAGCAGGGTTCTAAACTGGCAGATTATAATGGGGATGATGGGAACGTGGGTGAGTATGAGGCAGACAAACAGGCCGAGCTGGCTTACAATGAGGAAGAGGATGGTGATGGTGGAGAAGAAGACGTCCAAGGTGAGCTTGGGCCTTAGCTCCATCCCATTGTGATAAATCCATGCTGAGTTACTTGTTGAATTTGTGTAAAGCCTCTCTGGTTTAGCTGATCACATAGTGCTCAGACAGGGCAAACAAGCTTGAAATTGGGTCTCACTCTCTGTGGGACAGCAATGATGCAGCAGTCTTGAGTGAGAGGGTTTTGGCACCTTACTGCAGTTGTCTGTAGTTTCTGCTAGGAAAAGCAAGACTCTAAATTCCAGACGTGGTTTCACCCAAACCCCCAGCTCTGGCCCCTGGCTGGGCGGGCTTTGGGCCTTGACATTTCCTAAATTGTCAAGTAAAGGAATGAAGTGGTTCAACTCCTGTTCTTGTCACACCTGCCTGGGGCTGGTGTGCAGTGAGGCCACAGGTGGTGATTCCAGGTGTCACTTTTGTGCATTCTACACAGATTCAACAGGCTTGTGGTGCTCTGCTAACCCACCTTGGAGCTCCTGATCTAGTGCTGCCTAACACCTGTGTGTGCATGGCCATTCCCTGTCCTGCATGCAGCTCCTGCATCGCCTCCCTCGCTTGCCTCTGCCTGCCTTGTCTGCCTTCTCCATCCAGCTGGTGGGGGATATTTGTGACAGGCCTGCATGTCTGTAGGGCAAGAATGTTGGGTAAACACAGAGAGTATTTCCAGTTAAATGGAAGTGTAAAATAAAAAGGGGGAAAAAAATACGAAATGGGACAAAAATCCTACAGGCCCTCTGATTTTGACCCTCATAGTTTAAGTTATATAAGTTATTAAGTTTTTACTGGAGGTTTTTTGGTATTTAATTGGCATCTAAGCAAAATGAATGGGCAAAGCCAGTAGAAAGCAGCTGACTGTGAGCATGCAGCTAAATGCAGTGTCAACAGGCTGGGCTGGCAGTTTGAAACTCGTGCACAAGGGAAGGAATAGGATGGACCAGAACCTGTGGTGATTATTTAACTTACTAATGAGCTGCAGCGGCGGCTGCTCCAGCTGCAGCCTGTTCTGTGCCCCCTGTGCTCAGAACTTGCAGGGGGTTTGTGTGGCACGCTGCCCCTCTGGCGGGTGGTCCCTGGGCTGGCAGCTGCACAAGGGCACAGGGGCATGCAGAGCAGCCTGGTCCAGTAGCAAGTGTCCCTTCCCATGGCACTTTCCTGTCCATGCCCCTGGGCTGTTGTGGCAGGGAGTGCAGGGTGTCCTGTGTGTCCCTGAGCCCTGCAAACGCTGGCAGCCCTGTGGCTGAGGGTTTCATAGGTCAGTCCCATTCCCCTAAATCAGCAGTGGGTCCTGCCCAGCTCCTCACACTAGTTCCTTACCTGGGCTTCAGGGTGCAGCTCTGGAGGTTGTAACTGCAGCTGAGTCTGTGCTGGCTGGTGCCATCTGCCTGCAAGGGACAACCCTTGCTGTGAAGAAACGTTTCCAAAATCCAACCTGACCCTCCCGTGGCACAGCCTGGGGCTGTTTCCTCTGGTCCTGTGCCTTGTTCTCTGGGAGCAGAGCCAGACCATAGGTGGCTGCCATGCAGTGCAGGGATGCAGTATTCTGTCCCTGTCCCTGTGCCTATCCCTGTCCCTGTTCCCATTCCACACAGCTCTCGTTGCCCCTCAGAGCTCAGTGCTGCTCCATCAGTGAGTACCTGGCTGTGGAGGCCCTCACAGAGGAGCTGATGGCTCAGGCAGCAGGGGTGCAGTGACAAGGGCAGCATTCCCCAGTGCCACTTGGGAAAGGGTGGGTGTGATACAGCTCCAAGTGGTGGGAAAATGTTAAAGCCCACAGACTGGGCTTGTGTAACTTGCAATGTGAGTGGTGTTTGAAAAAACAGAGCTCTGCCTGACCGTGACCCCATCAAACCATTTCCCTTCCAGGTGGGGTCCCTGCAAGGTCCCTGCTCTGGTGGCTTGGAATTTGAACTTGGGGAAGATCCTTTTCCTCATGAACCCCTCTTTGTCTCTGTGTAGACAGACTGGATTAAGAGCTGGTAGTTAAGCTTAAAGGGTGACTTCTGGAAGCTTCTTCCTGAGGCATGGTCTGAGCAGAGTGTGATACTACCTCAAACCACATTTCCCAAGCTTTGTTCTGTTCCTTAATAACTTGTCATGTTGGCTTGAGCTGTGATTTCAGTGTGGCCAGGGGGCTTCCAGGGGCAGTATTCCAGAAAAAGTGGCTGCTTCAGGCTTTATACTGATTTGTCTGCAGGGCAGGAGAGGACAGAACGGGGGGGTTGAAGGGAGGGTGGTTATAATTGTTCAGGGAGGGGAAAAAATAAACAAGAATTTCTGTCTAAAAACTGCCAGGAAAACATCACCCAGGTCTGCATCAGGCTGAACAAAGCCTGTGGCACGTGCTACAAAGCCACTGGAATCCACATTGTTTCTCTTGCCTCTAGGAATGTGCGGGCTGAGATTGCAATTATCCAGGGGAAATGCCCAATTTGGGGGATGTTCCTTGGGGCAGGGCAGCACCTAGCCTGGTTCCTTCCCTCAGGCAGCTGCTGAAGGGCAAGGGGATGTTTGAAGGTCCTAAAATGATTGTCAGTGGTGGCTGAATGGTGGAGGGAGAGTAACTTCAGGACGTCCAGGTGCTGTGGTGGCACTTTCTTAGGGATCAAACCTGTGTCATGCAGGTGAACTCCAGCCTTTTGCTGCTGCAGCAGCCCCTCAGGCCCCTGCCTGGCTCCTGGGGTGCTGGGTGTGAAGGTATGGAGAGCTCCGGGAGCTCAACTCAGATTTCCTTTGCTGTGAACAAGAGTTTTTCCTGATATATAGAAATAGTTCTGCAGGAATAGCTCTGCAGGTGCAGGAAAAGCTTATTAGTTGGGACAAATGGAAGTTTCAGGGTTTTTCACTTTTTGAGGGAAGAAGGCCCTTGGTATGGAAGGGGTCCCAGTGACTTCCCTGTGCTAATCCCTGAGGTTCCCACCTCTGTGAGGCCTTGTGGTGTCAGCTCTGGGCACGGGCCTTTGAGCAGGAGCTGGGTTTTAGTGGGGCAGTTTGAAAGCTGGCTAGGCAGTCCCAAAGGCCAGCACCAGCAGTATGCCAGTGCTGCAGTGTCTGCAGTCAGGCACTCTGTGAGGTGGGGCTGCCCTGCAGCGCTGGCAGCCGGGCTGGACACGTCCTGTCCCTGCTGACTCCATCCTGTCACCAGCCCCAGCCAGCTCGGGGCTGTGCCCTTTAGCAGCATGTCCTGGGAGCTGTACTTGGATACCTTTTCAGTGATACCACAGCAGATCTGATCCCAGCATTGTAATAGCAATCTAATTGCAATCTGTAATTGCAGATGATGAGGAGCGAGACCTGCAGAATGACCTGGGGGACTACAGCAAGTCCCGCCTCGGCGAGGGGGTCCTGTAGGCCCCGCTCACAGAGCTCAGCCCAGCAACGTGGGGTGCTGCAAACCTGGACCTGCTCTCCTCCAGTGTTCCCTACTTCCAAGGAAGCTGAGGATCGAGTGCCGAGCGTGCTCAGCAGCCGGAGAAGAGGACCCACTCTGTACATATGTACATATTTGTACTGTTGCAGGTCGTATTAAACCCACACCTTTGCTGTTCCATGGAGCATGGTTACTCAGCCTGGTCCTTACCTGTAATAATCTCTACACTTAAACCCAGCCTATAAACACAGGCTGAACTGTTTCTGCCACCTAGAACACTTGGAACCTGGAGAACTTGTACAGTTTGTACCTGATGTAACAAAGCCACTCTGGAAGCCGTGTACAGCCAAGAACTCCTTTTCTACAGTCCCACCTGTGTGGCAGAACTGCTGCTCCTGAGTGCTGGGGTTTGTGCAGCAGTGAGAATGGAAAGTCAGAGGGACTGGGAACTGAATGGTTCAATAACTGCTCCTTCCTCACTGCAACCCAGCACCACATCCCACTGAACTCCTGTACCGTGACCACATCTTGTAGCTAGAGCTGGAAATCTGTACAAGGACTTGAATAATTCCATACATCCCAAAAAAGTTGTGCAACTAATAGCTCAGTTCAAAATTAATTGTATCAATTATTGACACAAATAATTCACAGCTTGTAGGAAATCTTTGAAGAGGGTAAGTGTGTCAGTGAGAGACACATCTCCAGCAGCTGTGTCAGCCCCTGGATGGAAGGACCAGCCCTTGCCCAGGTAAACAGGCTGTGGGTGCTGGTGTGCTGTCCCAGAGTGTCCATCCCAGCTCCAGCCACTCCAGTTCATTTCCAGTTGGATCCCTTGATCCTGAGCACCCACCACATCCCACGGTTTGGTTTTCTCCATCAGATCTGTAAGTCAGACCCTTTTCTGTATTCTGTGTTCAAGCACTTTCAGAATGGATGGAGATGATTCCATTGTTCTGCAGTGGTGGGAATGAAGGGGATTGTCCCCCCTGCTCCCCCAGGGGCTCCTGTGGACACAGGTTGTAGGCCCTGATGAGGGTGATTGAACTCATCCCTGTGCTCTGGTGCTGGGCTGAAGTTACGGGTCAGGTTTGCTCCTGCCAGCTCAATGAACCTCCTAAATAAAGTTCAGTGCTCGTACAATTATGTTACGGGTTTTTAAGACAGTTTATTACTACTTCAAGTGTCAATGGCAAAAAAAATTCCCCCCAGTTCTGCATTTAAAAAGTGGAACTCCAGCTCAGCGCCGTGTCCCGATTCCAGCTGAACCCCACATCCTCCAAAGTAATGCAGCATCACACAGCACAGCTTGGGGAGACCCCTAAACACAGAGCTGCTTCTGAAATGTTGAGATTAAACCATTCTGTACCCACAGCTTCAGCTGCTTTTCCCTTCCCTGCCCATCAACAGGACCATCCTTGTGCTCCTGTGCTGAAGGTGGCTTGCTCCATGTTCCTCCTTCTCTGCCTTTTCTTTTTCTTTGCATTCCATGTTTTCTCTTTTTTTCCTCTTTCCATCGGAGCGATTGCTCTGCTTCACCGTTGTGCAGCCACATCTGGACTATTGTCCTCAATTTTGGGCTCTGCAGCTCAGGAAGAGCTACTGGTGAGGGTCCAGCAGGCCACAGAGATGTTGAGGAGATGCAGGGCAGTGAGCTGTGCAGCACCCCTCGGGTTCTGAGCACCCAGAGCCACAGCCCAGCTCGGCTCGTGTGGAAAATGCTGTTCCAACATCCCTGTGCCGTGTGTGGAGCCCTTCCCGTTGCCATGGCGATGGCAGCACAGACAACGCTGACAGATCTCGAGCAGCTGCTCCCTCAGCACCCAGCCAGACCGGGAATCAGACCGGCTTTCCCATCCCGGGGCGCACGGCAGGACCCAGCACAGCCCCTTCCACCACGGCCCCGGCGCGGTTCGGCCGGCACGCCCAGTCCCGCCTCCGGGGCTCCGCGTACAAACCCCTCCGCATCCACGCGCCACTGCATTTCCAACAAGGAGCAGGGAGCTGAGATCCGACTGCCCGGGCTGAGGGATGAGTTCAGGCAGTGTCAGAAATGCAGGCACCTCCACCCAACAGCCAAGGAACAACTCCAGTTACTCCAGCCAGTCCCAGCTGCCCAGTTTTGGAGGTTTCCAGCAGACTCTGCCAAAGCTTTCCCAAAGTCACGTGGATCCCACAAAAACAAAGAATCACCGGTGAACCCATTTTAATTTCAAAAGGAGGAAAACCAAACTGATGGGCAGGATCTTGCCAAAAGGTCAAACCCAGTTCTGGATGAAACAAACCCCAACATTTTTCAGCATTTTAGTTGCCGCAAAGAGCTAAAGATTCTTGGAAGTGACAAGAAACAGACACGAGATAATGGTTTGTATATTTTATTAAATGTTATTATATTGCATTTTCATATCTGCAAACCCAGCAACAGTGGGAAATCCAAAGCCTGCAGGACAGAAGAGCTGGTGAATGTTCTGCAGTAGTACATGCAGAAAGTACAATCTTCTCTATAAATCTATTTACTGCCCCTGTTTACAGTTTGCACACTGGACTGAACTATGCTCGTTCATGTGGTTTTGGAGGTCCTGAGCTCTCAGCGGGACCCATTTCCCTGTACACACACATCTCTGAAGAAATTCTCTTATCTGAAAATTTTCTCCTTTATCCCGGTTAAGGAGAATTTCCACATGCCATAAATCTGTCAGCTGCAATTCCTGCTCCAGGGCATACGTGGAGCTTTCAGTAACCTGGCACCCAAGGAGGGAACTTCCAGTTGAAGTAACCTGGGACCCTTCCTTGAGGAGACTGACCAAAATACTCGATAGGATCAAAAGTCCTGCTGTGATCAACTAGAAAATGTGAGATTAGGCACTTTAAAAGGAGGAGCAGTGTCCTGCTGTTCCAGCTGGCTCTAGGACTGAGGAGACCAGATTTCTGTAGTTTAAATAAAACAGGAACACAAACCCACAAAACCAACCAGGGCCATCATTCCCCATTTAAGAGAGTGAGTGGAATTTTCAAGCCAGGCAGAAACAGAGTAATCATATTTATGCCTGAACTTCTTTATGCTAATATAGAATCCATAATACTCCAATTCCTCAACCTATATGAAACCCCATGTAGCCACACTGGGATTACTGGGATGGATAATCCACAGTTCAACTTCCCAAAGCCAGGTTTGACTCCTGGTGGCTGTGCATTTCCATCCCTGGAGGAATGTCTCATGCCACCCTCCAGTGCTGCACTGTGCCAGATCAAACACAAGGCTCATTCCCGTGTGTTCCTGTGGGGACTGGGAGCAGATGAAGCCCTGCTGCTGTCACCTGCAGTGTCTGCAGCGAGAACAGCGAGTCTGGAGCTGCTCCTGGGCAGCCAGATCGGCTCCCAGATGGGGATGGAGGAGCAGCACAGCCTGGAGCTGCTGCTCTCAGCTCTGGTCACCTACCCAATGGAACTGATCCCCTTCAGAAAGGCAACAGGAACAGCAAACACTGCAAATGGGCAGTAATAACATAAACCCAAAGAAGACTCCTGGATTTACTGAGAAGTGCCAGATGCTGAAGTTACACTGAAACTAGAACTGGAATAAACCCCTGAGCTGCAGATGCTGCCCAAGACACTGAACCTGCCCCACAGGAGCTCTGCACCACCAGGGAGCTCACTCTGGAGCACATCAGTTTATATGATGTATGAACACAGAACTAAGGTTAGGGGAAAGAGCTGTGAGGAAATGCCAAACCCTGAGGAATGGCCTTCAAGGAGCAGTTAGGATCCCTGCAGGAATGGGCAGTGCTTTGACAGCTGCACATTTCCCCTTTGGTTTCTCCGTGAAGCGAAGCAAACGTGTTCCTCGAACGTCTCAGGAGCCCAGATCCTCTGGCAAGGGGGAGCCCACTGCTGCCAGCTCAGCCTTTTCTGTGGCCCAAACACACATTCCCAGCTCCCCATGCTCCATGTGCTGGCATGGGGTTTTCACACTCCCACACGGGGCTGAAGCTGTGCTCCGTGGGGAGCAGGGGACCTCTGAACTTCTCCCTGCACAGCAACACCATCAGCAAGGTGATTTCCATACCCCCTTTCCTGCCAGTCCAGCCCCTTCTCCCTAATTCAGCACCAGGGAGCTCGAGGAGAGCACAAGGCACTGTGAAAAATGTTGATATCCTGTTACACAAAAAAGGCCAGTTCTCATTGCCCTAAAGATCAGTCTGAACCCTGAGTCACACATTTAATCTCAGAGTGTTTTTGGCCATGCTGGTGCTCACCCAAATACCTGCTTGCTTTGAATCTTGCTGGATCAGCTCCTCTGGCCGCTCGTTCTGTTTTAATTACATGGCTTGAGAGAGTATTTCCACCCACCATTTCCCAAAACTCCCACTTTCTTAGCATCAGTGAGTGTCCTTTTGGGGTAACAGTGTGAGACATCACACAGTTATCCTGCCATACAGGTTCCTCCTAAGGGACTGCCAAACCATCTTAACGAGCCTCTAACATGCCCAAACTAACCTTTTTCACAGCTGATCATTTACAAAATATTCACAAGAAATACTGGTTCCCTGTCCTGAATGAGTTTCCACTGCTTTCCTAGACCTCTTTTCTAAGGTCAAATTAGCTTTATAGTGTCTTCTGTTAAAGACAGACTAGTAGAGTCCTGTGACAGAATTCTAAAACAAATCTTGGCTCCACAGCAGCAGATGTGCTTCTCTTTAACAAGCCAATAAATATTTTAGGTGACTAGAGAGCTGGGACTTCTATAATCTGATCCACGTTCAAAAGCTAAGCAGGGAATCAACAGGTACCAGGAAACACAACACCCCTGTAGTTTTCTTTACTGCTAAATTAGAGGATGCCAGACACTGTAAAAACCTTCCATTCTGGGCAATACCTTGAGATGTTATCCTGTCTTAACACAGGTGAACCTGAGAACTGACTTCTGTTACAAAGATTGGTAAGTAAAAGCGATCATCAAGAGAAAAGTTAGGATATCCAAGTTCAGTAGCATTGAGATGAGAAATGTAACCTCACTACATCCTCCTATACTGCAAGAGATGGCGAAGCTGCTTCTTTGAGCCGTTCGAATAGTAAAGCATCCCCAGCATTTCCCACACGAAGAGGTTGCCTAGAAAAAAAAAGAGAAAGCGGAAATAAAACTTCACAACAGACTCCACAGGCGACTTAAAACAGCAACCGAAACCGCACGCGAGCGCTGCCCTACGCCTGGGGAATGGGACGGAGGGCGGGCCGGCAGGGCCGGAGCTGCAGCGGGGAGCGGGCGCGGAGCCCCGGGGAGCGCGGGGAGGGGCGGCCGGAGCCGGGGCTGGCGGGGGCTGCGCTGCCCGTCCGTCTGTCTGTCCGTCCGTCCGTCCGTCCGTCCTCCGCCCGCGGCCAGCGCTGCCCGCCG
>VWZP01000844.1:23975-53203 GCA_013396995.1 Dicaeum eximium
GGGCCGTGCCCGCCCGGGTCCCGCGCAGGACGCGCCTGTTGCTGGCGGTGTTGTCGCCGCCGGGGCGGCAGCGCAGGACGCGCCTGTCACCGGCCCCGGGGCAGCGGGGGCGGCCGGCCCGGCGGTGCCGCGCTCCGCGCTGCCCGGGCAGGGCTCCCGGCGGCGGCTCCGCGGATGTCAGCGCGCCGGGGCGCGGGGACACCAACTTTGTCGCTGTCAGCGGCGGGGGCGGCGGCGCCGTGCGGGACCCCGCCGTCCGGGGCCGTTATTGGCAGTGCCGGTCCCTGCTGGGAGCGCGGCGGAAGGAATTAGCGTGCTGCATACCACATTGATTATCTGCTCGCTCGGTGTTACTGGAGAGCACTGTACGAGCCTGTTGCTCAATTTTATGGTACTTAAGAGCGCTCGAGAGGACAGGTCTGGCTGTTTCTGTGTGGCTCTTTGGGTGAGCTCAAGCCTAGGTCTGTCCAGAGCGCTTCTTTCTCTGGGGTGGCGGTTGTGATGCTTTTTCTGATCCCAAGCCTATTGTTTCTGGGAGGGGTTTTCCATCGTCTTCCAAGTGCTTATGGTGCACTTCTAGAAGTAATTTCGAGTTTGTCGTTATTGTCTTTGCCTTTCTTGATATGTTTCCACTGTTAGAGTAGTCTGTGAAGGGGATCTCTAAGTATAACTATTACTCTGTTGCCTTGGGCAAGTGACAACCTCTTTCGCCGTTTCTCCGTGAGTAAAATGGGGATAATAATACCTTGGAGAGTTCTTACAAGAAGTAGTTAATGTTTGTAGAGGACTTAAAAGACCTAAGTGTTATTAATTAAGCCCCATGACACATTAAGGTAAGAGTTAGCGAGCCAGGTTTGCACATGGATGAACTGAGGCAGGAAGAGATTATGATTTAGCCAGAGTAACGTCCTGGATCTGTGACAATAGCAGAAAACAAGTTGTAACTACTTCATGCTGTAGGCACAAGGGAGCTGTTCCGGATAACAGATAGGATTCCAAGATTACTTGCCCCTCCCTCACCCCCCCCCCCCCCCCATTTCAGGCTTTNCCCCTCCCAATTTCAGGCTTTTCTACTTCAGGAGGTTCTGTCTGTGTGACTTCCAGTTGACTGGATAGCTCCAAGGACACTTATGGCTTGCCCACTTAAAAGTGTTTCAGCAGTTTTCATAACAAGATATATGTTCTAGGATGCAAGCCAAATCCCGACTTAAATTCCATGAAACATTCTCCTCTTTTCCCCTGAAAACATCGTGTGGAACTTAGTTTTGATCCTGTTCCAGTCAGTGCAGTGTGCACTAAAGCTGACATTCCTGTTGCATCAAAGTTCTTTATTAAAGAAAAATTCCCCTGTCAGTGTGCCCTGGAGATTGACTGGGATTTACATTCTCCTGAGGATGTAAACATTCCACGTGTGCTGGGGCCATACGTGCATTTCATACCTGAAAGGTGATTTTCCACCTTTCCAGCCTTGCACCATGAGTGTTGGTAACTCCCTTCCAGGGTGGTGAGTCCCCAGCACAAGGATGTGACACTATCAGAGACCCAGTAGCATTAAGCAGTTCAAAAACCAGGAGAAGTTGTCTGAATTCAAAAGGAAACTGAGTCTTCACCTTCCCAGGTTTTTCCATACTGCATTTTCTTTGATCTCTTGTAATGCTGTGAGGTTGACACCAACAGAATCTGTGTTTGCAGGAATCGCATATGCTCTTTTGACAGATTTCTGTGCACATATTTCATTCCTGTGGAAGAAACTTTTCCACAGGTGTAAGTGGAAGAACAACTTGGGGCGCTTGCACATTTTTCTAAAAACCATTCTGAAAGTCAGGCTGAACTATTTTGGCAAGAACTTGCAAGAAAAGCTTGAGCAGGGGGATTGCACAAGAGAGACTCCAGAGCTCCCTTCCTACCTCAGCCATTCTGGGAGTCTGTAAAAGCAGGATGCATGAAGTAGGACTGGAATTTGACAGAAATTTAAAATTCCTTATGTATTTCTAGACATATGTGTGCCCTGAGAGGAGCTTGAAACTTGTTACCCTTTTGGGACAGTACCTTGGGGTTCTTGACCATTTCAGGACCACAGCTGAACATGTCATAACCCTAAAAGTGCCTTTTCCAGGTTATGGATGTGCAGCTGTGCCCTGTGCAGACCCTGCCCAAGTCCTGCCCCATCCCTGTGTTTTCAGCCTGGTCTCCCCAGGGAAGCCAGCTCTGATGTGTGCTGGGTTTTGGACTTTGGGAATGCCAGTGCAGGACCACTGAGATTATCCCAGATTTGAAGGCTGTCCCTCACACACACTCCCTCTGTGACTGCATCCTTATTCCATAATTCCTCTGCAGTTTTCCTCTCCACAAGTGCCTTTCTCATTCATCCCTGAGAGTAGATGGGATGTGATGGTTCTTACTCCTCTGAGCCCAGTAAGTAAAGGACCCGGTCTGAATGAAATCCCTTCATTTGCTGGCCCCTGAATCGCTGTCACCATCTCTTGGACATTTTAAATAGGAGATGGGGTTTTGTCTGTTGTGTATGAAAAGTTCCTGGGGTGCTGCTTCCAGCTCTGGGGTTCCCAGCACAGGAGGGACATGGAGCTGTTGGACTGAGTCCAGAGGAGAGCACCGAGGTGATCAGGGGATGGAGCAGCTCTGCTGTGGGGGGAGCCTGGCAGAATTGGGATTGCTCAGCCTGGAGAAGAGAAGCTCCAGGGTGATCTCATTATGGCCTTCCAGGACCTGAAGGAGCTGACAAGAAAGATGGAGGGAGACCCTTTACAAGGGTCTGGAGGGACAGGACACAGGGAATGGCTTCTCACTGCCAGAGGCAAGGAGAAATGGGATGTTGGGAAGGAATTGTTCCCTGTGAGGTGGGCAGGCCCTGGCACAGGATGCCCAGAGCAGCTGTGGCTGCCCCTGGACCCCTGGCAGTGCCCAAGGCCAGGCTGGATGGGGTTTGGGACAATCTGGGATAGTGGGAGGTGTCCCTGCCATGGCAGGGGCTGGAACAGAATCAGCTTTAAGGTCTCTCCCAACCCAAACCATTCTATGATTCTGTGATTTGATGTTTGTACATCCCAGCTAAATGCAAATACACACCACAAGTGCAGAGTTGATTAATCAAATTCACGATGGGTTGTGACTTTCAGGGGGCAGACTGTTCAAATGGAATCGTTGCTGGGATCCTGGGAGGGAAGAAGCTCTCAGGAGCTGTTTAAGAGGAGCTCTCCCAGCAGGATGTGGCAGTGAGCTCTGTCCCAGGGGAGTTCCCTGGAGTGCCAGGTAGCTGCAGTGAGGTGCAGCTCTTCCGATTGCTTCAGAGAAATTACATACACCCAGGTGCTTGAAAGCCTATCTAACATGCTGTTTACATGTTGAGATGCCTAGATGGCCATTATTTAGTGTTTTAGAAAAATAAATATTTGACATTCACAGATGAAGACATTTTCAATAGCACTTGAAAAATTAAGTGGGAAATCATCCACATCTAAAGCAATCAGCTCAGGGGTTGGGTCGGAGCTTCCCAGTTGGCAGTCCTAACTTTTTCTAAATAAATTGCTTCCCAATCAGATCAGTTTCAGTAATTACTTTGATTAAGGTGCTCTTAACTTCTTAAATGGTAAGTTCTCTCATCATATCCTGTGATCCAAGGAAAACCCTTGTCAGGACAGTCAGCTGTAAGAAAATAGGGAGTCGAGCATCAGCCTGCAGTGCTCTTCCACCTCTGCCAGCACTGTGGGATCCATGAGGGATCTGAGGAGATACAGCCTTTGCTGCCTCAGTTTCCCCATCTGATGGGTCAGTGTTTGTGGTAATCCCAGGATCTGTGGCCAAGCCCAGGGGAAGGAAGGGTGCAGCTGCTGGTGGCCAGGATTAACTCAGCAGCACGTTGGTCTCTGCTCTGTCAGGACATCCAAAATACAGCTCCCCACGGGGGAACCTTTCAGAGTCCACCCCCATCAGTCAGATTTCTGTGCATCCTGATAAAAATAACCCTAAAGCAAACATTTAGGAAGTGCCTGTGCTGCATTAGGTCCAGCAAGGATCCACTGCCCACCAAGTGATGCTTCTGCTGGAGTTACATAGAAAAGAGATGATGGAAATAGAAGTTATCCCTAACAGTCCTTACCTATCAGAATTCAGAATTCCTTTTTGGTGTGTGAGGAGTCTAGTTAGGATGCATGAAACACCTCTAGTTCTGTGTTCATAGTATTTAGGGCAGCAGTATAATTTTAAGTATAATACTGTCATGAAAATAAGTTTAACTAAAAGGAGCTGTTAACTCCACAGCATCTGGAAAATAAGCTGTGGATACTTACTTAAAGGAGCACAATTACAAAAAATACATCCTACTAGTCATTGCCAATATTCCAGGTGTAAGTAGGAGAAAAGCATCTAGGACTCTAAAGCATTTGGATTAGAACTTACCTGTAAATTAATTACCTTATATGTATAAACAAGAGTGTTGTTGGGAGCAGAATAGGGCCAGGCAGCTGATGCTGCAGGGCACATTAGCATCCTCAAAGCCTCACAGGGAAGGGAGGGATCCTGTCCTTATTTAGGCTGTGTTTGGGAATAGCTAATTTAAGTTAATAAAGTAACAGGAACTCTGATCAAATCAGAGCGGTTGTTCTGAGCTGTTTGGTCTGTGCTGCACCAATTCAGTTTGAATCATAACTCTGTTTACCCTAGGCCATTCTAACCCATGATTGCTTTGATTTACCCTGTACTTCAGGAGGTGCTAATAAGAGGAAGGCAGGTAATTCAGTCTAAGGCTGAGGCTGTACCACAAGGGCTTGCCTGGCCCCACAGCACCAGCCTGGTTAGTGGAGAGCCCCACACAGGGCTCCTTACTGCCCATGCCCTCTGGGAGCCTCAGCCTGGCTGGCTGACTGGGGAGAAGCAGCATCTCCTTCCCCTTTTCCCTTTCCCCTTTCCCCTTTCCCCTTTTCCCTTCCCCGTGGGATTGCCTGGGAAAGCTGCTGGGTTAGACCCAGCCTAGCACAGCTGTCCTTAGCCTAGGCAGAGCCTCAGGGGTGCTCTGTGTGCTCTGCTCAGCACAGAGGGGCTGCAGTGCTGGGGCAGAGCCTGACTCAGGTGTGTGTGTGTGTTTCCTACCTGTGCTGGGATTCTGCTTTGCCTGTTGTAGCTCCCTCCAGGCTTGCCCCTCTCTGGTTTACAACCAGGCACTGCTCCAGGTGACAGCCAGGACCTGTCCTCTGTCCTTGCTTCACCCTCCAGTGCCCTTCCAGAGGGTGGAACACGCCTGAGCTGCTCCTCTTTCCCCCCCATGCTGGAAGCTCCTCTCATTTGACCCTCCCAGGGGAGCTCATTTAGGTGCAGGAGGCTTTGTTTTATATGGAACAGTGCTCTGGGCTGGTGGGTGATGCCTGGTACCAATTCCAGTGCATCACCTGGGAGGGAAATCCTGCAGGTGTAGGATTGTGTGTGCTGGGAAATGATGCACGGTGCTCAGGAGTTCAGAAAGGAAAACACAGAGTAAGAGACAGCTCCTGGTTAGCTCTGTGGACAGCTCTGTGTTTGGGCTTGCCAAAGCAAGGCAGGGTGTGAACTGAAGGTTTAAGGTTTGTTTTCAGAGGGGGAAAACAGTATACGAAAAGTAAAGGAAGTGTTTAATAAATAGCAGGAATATTTACAAGAATGTTCAAGGTACTTGCAGGCATTGTGAATGTGGGATTTAACTACAGTACAGCTGATTGAATTACCTACCTCAGTTTGTCTGACACCTTGAGCTGTGTCAAGACCAAGCAGTTGTAGTTAAATCAATTTAAATACAATCAGAAAAGCTTGTTTATTTTGCTTATCAGGCCAGAAATGATAAAGATTACAGAAGAAAATAAAGTTAGTGTAATCTTGATGCTTTTATATTCTTAAAGATTTGGAAGAAACTTTTGAGGACTTCATTGCAGCTAAAATAATATTCCTAAACAACTGTAATTACTGGGTTTAGAGTCCTTTACTTTTGTGTTGCTTAGGGTCTAGGAAGCTCATTGGTATTTTTAAGAGAAAGGTCTTTGGGAGCTCAGTTGGAAAAATGAGCTGCAGAGATCCAGGTTCAGGTGCAGAGGTGTCAGAATTAATTGTTAGGTGTAATTACCCTGTTGGATTTATTTGAAGATAATTCTCTTTTGATAGTAGGTTGTTTTATTATATACCTGAAGAGGTTCGATAATGTTCCATCTCAAAGATTAATAGTTAATATAGGAATGTGCTAAATCAATTAACATCAGAGGGTTCCAAACCATAGAATAGTTTCGGTTAGAAAATAAACATTTGTCATTGGTGGTACGTGCTTTCCAAACGAAAAAGTCCTTTTTGGGAAGGTTTCTCTGCTCTTTCTGCACTCGATGGATTTCTGTTCCCTGCTGGCTGGGCTCTGAGGTGTGAGCAGGGTGTGTAGCTGCTGCTGTGCCATTTCCTGGGAATTCCAGAGGCTCAGTGCCTGCAGAGGCTCGTGTTGGTGGGAATTACGGGCTGAAGGCTTCTTAGTTTGATAGTTTGGTTTTGGTTGTGCACCGAGGTGATTGTGCTGATAAATCTCTGCTCTCTCTGGCTCCCTTGGGGCATTGTCGGGTCTGTGGTGACCTCGGGATGGGGCTGGTGGTGACACCCGGGATGGGGCTGGTGGTGACACCCAGACCTGGGCATGGGGCTGGTGGTGACACCTGGGATGGGGCTGGTGGTGACACCCAGACCTGGGCATGGGGCTGGTGGTGACACCCGCGGGATTTTCCCTGTGGTTCTGGCTGTGCCCTCGGGCTGGCACATCCTGGCGTCACCTGCAGCAGAGCAGTGGGAGGGGACAGAGGGAGTTTTTCCAGACTTCGCAGGGGACCGGTGTCTGTCCCAGCCGCTGGCCGCAGGAGCAGGCACAGGATGCCACACCTCAGCGAGGAGATGTGTTAAACCCTTTGGGAAAGCTGTAAAAGAGGGTTGAAAGCGCCCAGCGGGCACCCACAGGATGGAGGCAAAGCACAGGACGTGTGCAGCTTTCTGCCTGCAGAACGGGGTTTTCCGTGTGTGGCTCAGCCCTGCTCCTGCCCTGAGCTCTGCAATAGATGGCTGGCCAAGCTCAGCTGGGTGGGCTGATCCTCTGGGCTCAAAGAGAATTAAAAAACACTATTTTCTGGTTTATAGCATACATGATACCGAAAGGATGAAGCAAGGAATTTTTTCCTACTTTAACATGCCAGTTTTTAAATATTCCAGAGGTGGGCTAGGCAGGGAAGCAAGGTGGAATGTGCCTGTCTGTAAGGAATGAGCCATGGCCATCTTCTGCTTACTTGGGATGCTTGAAGGGTCTGTCTTACCTACACAGGTTTGAATTTTCAGAAACCTTGTAGGAACTGAATATATTTAAAATTTCTGTTCCTCTGTGATGTTTGGTTGATGCTGGTCCACGTGTTCTGCATTTCCCAGGGAGGACTGACAGACACACAGACAGCTGCAATTGGATAAGCCTCATTTTCTCTAGGAAAAGCTGATCAGTGTTTCTATGCTGAAGGACAGAGCCCATCAAAGAGTGCAGTGAGCAGATGAAGCCCGTGCTGTAGCTGTCCTTTCCCCTGCCAGGAGTTACCTGTTTTTATTGCACCCCTTATTCATGTGGAAACACTCCAGCCCAAAGGCATGGCTTGCTGGAGGGTTGGGACAAAGGAGCTGCAGGGGCTGGAAGGGATGTAGGGGAAGGAGGAATGGGAATTAGGAAGCATTCCTTTCACCTCCAATAAAACATTTCTGCTCTCCCACAATTTTGCTGAGTTGTTTCTTCAGCCTGCTGGTGAGAAGTGATGTGTGCTCTGTCATGTACCACATGGCACAGAGGTGGCAGCTAACTTTTTGCAAGTATTTCTTTGGTGGTAACTTGCATTAAATTTAAGTTAACTCAGGTCTCCTCAGTATCTGGAAAATTGTCCCAGATTGGAATGTAGCTGCTTTGTAATGTGATAAATGAAGCCCTTGTGTTGCTTTGGAAGGTGACTCGGTGCTGTCTCCATCCCGGGGGTTTCTGATGGAGGGGCCAGGCTCACTCCTGACACTGGGGAATGACTGCAAACAAATCCAACCACCCTGCAAGCTCCCAGCTGATAGCAGCACTCTTGTTCTTGCTGACTGCTCTGGCTGAGGATCCCTCAGCACAGATTTTAGCCTGTGTGTGGAGGTCAGGGCACTCACCCCTGCAGATTTCCTGCTGCAGCACATGGATCTGTGATACAGGTGCACACCCCCCCTTTTCCCCAGAAAGTCCCTCAGACAGAAACTTCCCAAAGCAGGGCACGAGCCAAACACCATCGCCTCACTCAGCAGAGCTGTCCCCTGGCTCTTTGCAGAGCCAAATCTGCCACTTCACAGCCAGAAAGTTCTTATTTCGTTACCTGCTGCGCATTTCAAAGCGACAGAGATACATTAGACCAACCTGGAGGTGATTATCTTGTGAAAGAAATAAGTGAAATTCAGGGTGAAGTAGACTGAAAACATTACAGTGTGGATGCAGGGCAGTTTCACCCTACACAATTTCTGCTGTTATTGGTAGCTTTTGCTTATTATACTTCATATTATTGGAATATCGAGCAGAAACTTCCTCTAACTTTGCCTTGAGTAGGCAACAAGACTTGTTGTTGGTTTCTTTCTTTCTTTCCCTGTGGATTTTTCACCCAAAATAAAACAGGGGGGAAAAGAAGAGAATTAAAATAAAATGTATAAAATAGCTTCATTGTGATGGAATAGGACGGGTCCCTGAAATTCATTTCAGGCAAGTTTTTGATACTGGGTAAGTTTCAAGTTCATCATGTCTCAATATGATGTTTTAAGGGTAAAAACGTATCACTCGCAAGTGAGTACAGCTGTTAAACCTTCAGAACTTGTTTTCGTGTCAGTTTTAACTCAGGTACATGCACAAATTAATCTCAGATTTGCAATTTTGTAAGAGTGAAGTTTTCCATGCAGGAAAGAAGCCAGGATGGGCTAGGAAAGAGTCAGGATTAATTCTGCACGTATTCATAAGGGAAAAGGATTGGTTTAAACTTTGTCTGGACACTGTGCAATACAAATCTTGACTGTGCTGGAATTTTCCCTATTTTTAACATCACAGTTGGTTGATTTTTTCTTTTAAATCAGGGAAGCCAGGTGTGAGGAGAGCATGAAAGCAGCCTCGTGCAAAGGGGAGAGCAGAGTTTAACCTCTTGTGAAAGGTTCTGAAGGGATACAGTGTACCAAGGAAGGTGTTTGCCAGGGCAGTGAGAATCATACTATCATTTAAAGAGTCTTTATCCTGCAATAAAAATAGTCTGCTATTTTTAAGGCCAAAGGAGCAGCCAGAACCCTTATCTATCCCTTTAAAAGATAGGAAGCTGACAAGGTCCTGTGGGATACATGATTGTGCCTGTGATCCCCAGGGAGGATTCAGGTGCAGTGGAGCAGGATTAGGTTTTCTGGTGAAGTTAAGCAAAAGGCAGATCTGCTGCTGTGCAGACCTTGCAGAAATTCCTGGATTCTCCTCACAAATACAGGAGTTACTCCACAGCTTCCACAATCCAGCACAGACTTACTTGGGCTTATTAATCTGCTTGTTTCTTTTTTTTTTTAATTAAAAAGATAACTAATATGTGTGAGCTGAACAATTAGCACCAGTGACTCCTCAGGATTGTTTTGCAGTCAGACCACATCCTGGAAGGTCTGTTCAGGAAGTGTTTGCAACCTGTCCATGCCACGGCTTGTGGCAGAGGGACTTGTCTTCCATAAATAGGCTCCCTGTATGCCTGGCAGTGTGGATTAAATGTCCAGAGAGCCTGAGGACAGCTGGTCCCTCCCAGAGTCCCAACAGGAGCAGTGCTGGTTCTGTGGAATCTGTTCCTGCTCGGCTAAAGCTCGAGCACTGCAAACTTTCCTTTCCCAGCCCTCGGCTCTCAGGACCCCCCAAGATCCGAAGGTGGCCCATGTGGCATTGTCACCTGGGCAGCCCCAGAGCCTGTGAATAGGCTCTTCTTTCTGCAGCAGGTTTGAGGGTTCTGCCCTGAGCTTTGCTGTCCCGTGGTTACCCCGGTTCTCCAAGTTTCCTCCTTGCTTAGTGTGACACAAACTGCAAAGCCTGAATTAATTACCAGCGTGTTCCCTCAGTGCAAAGAGAAAAATATCTTGGCTGGGAGGGAATAAACTTTCAGTTCCAAATGCATTTGGTATAATCAAAACAAAGACTCACTAGCAAAGCAATGGCAAAACAGAAATATGACGGCTGGAGCAGAAAAATAAAGGAACAAAAGATCTATTTTCTGTTGAGGGCAATTGTAAAAAGCTGCCATCCTTCTTTGGCAAAATCCTTCTAAGGATGGGTTTGTTTTAGGGGAGATGCTCAAACTTTGGGAGAGTAGAAGTGAGCACAAGATAGATGTCCTGAGGGATCAGGGTTCGAACAGGACAACTGCAGACCAAGGATTTCAAGCAGGATTTTGTTCCAGATGGAAATGATTTAGTGCCCTGGAAGGTGGGGAGGAGCAGAAAACAGGCTTTCAGTGAAACAGAGAGAATTCAGAGGTGCCTTTGATAGTTGTAATTCCTTATTGTTGTTTTGAGGGAACTTGTGGTTGCTTTATACATTTATCCAGGTTTCATAACCCAGCACCAACATCTGAATAGCACATATTGGGTGATTTGCTATTTTAATAAATCAGTGCCTTTTAATTTTGCTTTCACCTACCCCAGACTAGCATCACTTCCAGACTGCTTTGAGTCAGGGTTTCTGGTTTATTGCTGTCTCAGTTCTGCAGTGGCAGAAAAACACACCTAAAGATTGGAGAAGAGTGACGAGTAGTGCAGTACATTGGAAAATATGAAATACATCTGCTGGAGTGACATGAAATGGCTGTAATTTTCTAGGGAAGGAGAATGAGTTGGTTAGGAAAGGCCAAGAGTCATTGAAGGGGAAGAGTCTCAACATCTTGAACTAACAAAGAGCGTTTCCTCGAGGTGTGTGGAGTGCTCTGGGGCCTGTCTGGGTGGAGGCTTTGCCTGCCAGTCCTTGCCCTTGGCTTTGGAGGGTGCCCCAGGGTTGTGCCCACAGCCCTGCCAGCGTGTCCCTTCCCCAGGTGGCTCAGGGTGTCCCCAGCACGGGCTCTGTGATTCCTGGGAGCATCCCCAGCAGCGTGGGGATGGATCCCAGCTCTGGCAGCACAGCTCCTCCTCGGGATGTTTGCTCACCCTGAGATGTGGGGCACATCACAGCCCTGAAACGTGCTGACAGAACACCTCTGGCACGACTTGTGTGAGAGGGAACTGAGCAGAATATCTGCTCTGGGCTCCTCTGGGTCTGCCTGGAGATCCAGCAATGACTGAGAGAAGCACACCCATCTCAGCAGGGAGGCTGTGTCAGCTGGGCTGATGGGGAGTGGGACACCAAACCTGCCACTCCTGCAGTTTCAAACCCCTCAGTTGTCACAGCTGTTAAATGTGGGGACAGGTCACAGCTTTGTGCACTTGGTCACGTCTCCATCTCTGTTTACACCATGCATTGGTGCTCTTGCTCAAAATTTATAAAATGTTAAAAAATAATTTCCTTTCTTGGCTTTGCGTAGAAAACGTTTCAAGAAAAACCCCAGATAAATAAATAGAAGTTTTTCACCTCCTGTGTTGCTGTCACCAAAGTCACACTCTGGATATTTTCAAGTTGTCTGAATCCTCTGGAGCTCCTGTTGTGTGGAGGCTTGGGATAGATTCATTTCTGTGGTGGCAGTTCAGTGTTATTCCTGGGTGCCAAACTGAATGGAGAAATTGTTCAACACTATAGTTTTGAATTTTCTTGTCACTTATCTTTTCCTATTGTTCTTCACCATTGTTCTTTTACCATCTTCAACCTTTTCCTGTATCAGAAAGCCCAAAATCCTGTAATTAGATGTGCCTCACCTAATTTTCCTTTTAATAGTTTGGGGGAAAGTAGAGAAAACAGCAGTGTCATATATGGTGGGAAATAAACCATCCCTCAGTGCAGATTCCGTGGAGGTGGGCTCTCAGTTTGAAATATGAGTCATTCACAGGAATTTCTTTCCTGTAAGTACAGTGTACCTGTGCCATGGAATAACAACAGTATTCTCAAGGCAGAGAGCCTGACACTTGGTGTGTGTGGACTCAGGAAAATGGAATTTATTGCAGCCATAACTCCTTCAGCTGCTGCCTTTTAAAAGCTCCTACATTTTGTTTTCCTGTCCCACAAATTATTGAGTGGATATTCCTTTTAGTCCTTCTTTGCCATGTAATGCTCTCTCGAAGAACAAGGTTTTACCTTTTTTCCCCCCACTCTTTCTGGGTTTATTGTAAGTGTAGAAGTAATTGAAGGGAGAAGGGGTTTGGGGAGTTGATTTTCAGTGGAGGTGGCAGTGCCAGCCCGGGCTCAGGTCCTTGGTCACCCATCAGGATGGCACGTGCTGAGGAAATCCAAATCCTGCAGGTCTGAGGAAGGAAATTCTCCTGCGTGTTTAGACTTGATTATTTTGACTGTGTTAAGTTTTGTAGCCTGGTTCAGGAAAGAACCACGACTATAATGCAATAAAAACTCTCCTGCCAACTGGATCCAGTGCTAGACAAGCAAACTCCTGTCTCTGAGAGGATTGTAGGTACCTGTTGCTAAGTCCATTAGAGATATTTTTAACCCCAGGCTTGATACCCAGCCTGTGCAGTGAGCCAGAGGAGTCCCTGGCAGGGCTGCATTGAGGAGCTGAGCGTTTCCCTGCTGGATAAATATGTACTCACCATTGACAAATATTAAATTGGTTCATCTGACTGATATTTGTTTCAGCTCTAGGAAAATCAGGCAACTTATACTATAGCAAATTTGAATATTTTCATTCTCACGTTGGAATTTCGCTAATGTCGGTCTGCTTTCCATGTTTTACAGTTTTCTTTAATTCCTTTTTACACACATTTGTTTTGTGTAGTCAATACAGCAGCGTGGGCACAGGCCCAGGGCAGTGCCTGTCCCCTGAGCTGGCACTGCTAGGACACCTCCAGTGCTGGGGACAGCTCTGAGCCCCTCCTGACAGGAGACACCTGAGGGGCTGGGGCGTGTCCAGGGCAGGGAATGGGGCTGGGAAGGGAATGGAGCCCCAGGAGGGGCTGAGGGAGCTGGGAAGGGGCTGAGCCTGGAGAAAAGGAGGCTCAGGGGGGCCCTTGTGGCTCTGCACAGCTCCTGCCAGGAGGGGACAGCCAGGGGGGTCGGGCTCTGCTCCCAGGGAACAGGGACAGGAGGAGAGGGAATGGCCTCAGGCTGGGCCAGGGGAGCTCAGGGTGGATATTAAGAAAAATTTATTCACTGGGAGTTCTCCAGCCCTGGCACAGCTGCCCAGGCAGTGCAGGAGTCCCCATCCCTGGAGGGATCTCTGTGGATGTGGCACTTGGGGACATGGGCTGTGGTGGCCCTGCAGTGCTGGGGTGGTTGGGCTCAGTGTTCCCAGCGGTCTTGTCCGAGCGCAGTGGCTCTGTGACATCACTGGCACTGGCAGAGGTCACAGAGCTGGGCTGGCTCTGCTGTTCCGGGGCCGGGGCCGGGCCCCACACGCGCCGCCCCCCTCGCTGCAGGCGTGGGGCTCCCCCGGGCCCAGGGCTCCCCACGTGAGTGCTCTGGCCAGGGAGCCCCCCGGGACCCCTGCACCTTCCTGTGTGCCTGGACTCTGTCCTGTCCAGCTCTGCAGGATCCATCGTCTCCACGGGCTGCAGGATGTACAGCCATGTCACTCACTGACGCTCCATCGCATTGCTCAGGTGCCCACTGCTTCCCCTTACAAGCTGGTTTGATGGTGTAAAAATGAAGGGATTTTCCCTGTTATCTCAGTGAGCTGCTCAGGTCTCTGAGCAGGAGACAAGATCTGAAGTGAGCATGGAAAAGAAATGAGGAGAGAGCAGGAGCAAGGCCACCGAGGTGTTGGAGTGTGTCCAGACAAGGGCAGCAGAGCTGGGGAAGGATCTGAAACATAAATCCTGTGAGGGAGCTGGGAAGGGGCTGAGCCTGGAGAAAAGGAGGCTCAGGGGGACCTTGTGGCTCTGCACAGCTCCTGCCAGGAGGGGACAGCCGGGGGGGTCGGGCTCTGCTCCCGGGGAACAGGGACAGGAGGAGAGGGAACGGCCTCAGGCTGGGCCAGGGGAGGCTCAGGGTGGATATTAAGGAAAATTTCATCATGGAAAGGGCTGTCCAGCCATGGCACAGCTGCCCAGGCAGTGTTGGAGACACTGTTGCTGGAGAGATTTAACAGCCCTGTGGATGTGGCCCCTGGGGACGTGGGGCTCTGGTGGCCCTGCAGTGCTGGAGACAGTTGGACTGAACTGCCTCGTGTTCCTGCAGTGCCCACTGATGGAAATGCTGAGCACGGACCTGTGGAAAATGAGCCCTGTGTTTGCTGACAGCTACAGTGAATATTCCGTGCAGTAATTCTGTGTAACACCATGTTTCACCCGTGGCCATACCCACGGAGTACTTTCCTTGCTAAGCCTGACAGCAGTGTCAGTACTTGGGTCATTCCTCGTTAGCTGCAGCACTTCTGTGGGAGATTGAGATTTACCTGGGAACAAGCACAGCTGTGTAACAGGTTTTGGACTGGTTTTCAAAAATATTATTAGTATTTCCCTGTCTGTGTGACTCATCCCGGTGCTACTGTTGCCTTTTCCCAAGCAACATACCTGTTGTAATGTTGTGACATTACTTACATGTTAAATGTTCCAGATTGTTTATTCTGTCTCTGCAGCAATCAGATCCACACTAAATGGACTCCAGAAAGGCAACTTACATGTTAAATGCCATATTTATTCTGTCTGTGCAACAATCAGATCTACACAAAATGGACTCCAGAAAGGCAGGCACTGATTCCTGTAGTGATAAGCATACAATTTTCTTTAAAAATCTAGTTTTTGTCATGATTTCAGCTAGGAAAGGCAAATTACTTTCTTTCCAGTATTTCTGTGCATTACACCTCAGATGGATTTCTTGTTCCTTCATTTTTCTGCTCCTGATCCATCATAAGAATGATTTTAAGCACGAGGAATCCCCTTCAAACCAGCCCAGCCCCAGGCAGCTGCGGAGGGCACCTCCCCAGCCCAGAGAACAGTGACATTGGCGCTCAGGTGTCACAGTACCAGCAGCCCACTTGGAAGCTGGAGATAAATGGGATGCATTCCCTGCTCTACCTTAATAAATACAGCCCTTGCATGAGTGTTCCCAAGGTCTAGTGTGATGCCCAAACTCAGCTGCATTGAAGCTCAGTTTGGGTTCCTTTGCAGAGCTGCTCTGTCCTCGCCCACTCTGAGTGCACAGGCTCATGATTCCTTCTGTGAGCACTTGGCAGGAATTCAGATTTATACCTCATCTCAAGTTTAATGTGGAGACCTGCACTGAAGTATTTTGAGGAACAGAGAGAGGGAAGAGCTTCCTGGGTCACAGAGTCCGGTCATTTGGGGCTGGAGACAACAGGCACCCTACAATGAATCCTTTCATGGAGGCAGGTGCCACCCTCCTGGTTGACAAGGTGTGATTGTGCACAGGTTGGACTCAGTGACCTGAGAGGTGCTTTCCCCCTGGATAGCTCTGTCACTCCGGGCAGGTTGGTGTTTCCTGCCCACCCCAGGCTCCCTGATGTGCTGGGTGCTGTGCCCATGGCCAGATGCCACCTGTGTGTGGCTCTGGCAGCGTGGTGCTGTCCCTGAGCAGCTGCTGGGCGCTGTGAGCGAGCCGTGTGCCGGGAGCACCACCGGCCTCAAAACATCCCAAGGACTGGGGAGCTGCGCCTAACACACTTCCTCAGTGAAGGATTCCTGCTTCTTCCCCTTGTAGCCTTCCATGTGGTACCCATGAAGATGAGGCTGAGGACAAGGAAGGCTTCCCAGCAGTCCAACCAGCTCCACACGCAGCGGGCGCTGCGGGCCAAGCGGAAACACTCGGAGGTGGAGGAGCCCTTACCCGGCGGCGGGGGAAAACCACCCAAAAATGAGACGGGCCTCTTGTCTTCGATCAAAAAGTTCATTAAAGGAAGCACACCCAAGGTACGCCGCCTGCGGGCCCCTGCTTTGCTTTCAAGTTGGTCATAATCACTTCAAATTTGATTGAAAACCAGTTCTGTTAAGAATTAATCGTGTGGTGGAAGAAAAATGTCAAGAATTGGAAGGCAGCAAGTGCCTGTGAGTTGTGTCAGGTAAAGCAGACTTTGAAATCTTCGGGAGTCAATTGTAGGCGTATTTAACAGTCCAGTAAATCACAGGCTTTATTACCTGGTGTTTCTTTGTGAAAGTGTAAAAGAAATTAAAATCCTTAATTTCTATTTTAAGGAAATAGAATCCTTGAATCCAGATTCAAGGAATTGCCAGTACTAACAACTTAGAAAAGCCAGTGTGTAAGCATTAATTTCTTGGCTGTTTCTGGCAATTTTATTCCAAACCGCTTAGGAGTCATTTAATCAATGAAGGTCAGACCTCACAAATCCAAGTGCCATGGAATTGATGCAGCTGCTCGGGGATTCCTGCAGTGAGCAGTGCCCTGCTTGGAGCATCACATCCAGATCTTGTCGGGAAAACCACGAAATCTCAGTCTTGGTGCAGCTAGAAAGCTGAGCTTTACTGATCTGCACATGTGACACCTGTTGCATGTGCTGCATGGACATTTGAGGGTGACAAACACACACACACATGCACAGAGACACACACACACACACACACACACACATATATATATGTATACACATATAAACTTTGATAGGCTGAATGTAGCCTTGCAATTACTTCAAAAACTGGCTTTTTTTCTCTACACGGAGGCTAGTTAAAAACCCCACATCATCCCTCCCAGCAGTTCAGATACTGCCATTATGTAACTGCAGATTTGAAAGAAGAGTATTCAGGAAGTCATAGCTAATTTACGATGTATCCCAGATCAGCTACATGATAAATAAAAATCTGATAAAATTTCAACATTTTATCAACTTGCCGTAGGTGTTTTGGGGGAAAAGGGTAAGAAACCTGTCATAAACATGTGCTTGCACATAGAACCATGCATAGAAGATGTGCAAAATTGTTTGGGTCTGTCTTATTCCCATGAGTGCTGCATCATTGTTTCGAGGTAAGGAGAATCCTTGGATTTTTCACAGCTCAGTTTTGCCCTGTACTGACATGGGTTGTTACACTGGATATTGTTGGGCAGTTCACCTCCTGTGTATTTAACAGGCAGAGAAATCAAGTTTCAGGTCATTTTAGTTGCTTTGTCTCTGCATTTCCCAGCCTCTGCAGCAGTGGAATATTTATAGATTGGCTGTAAAGACAATTTTTCTACTACAGCAACTCCATGTACAGTTTTTATTCCCCGTACTTTGACTTAGTTTAAACTCATGTAAAATCCCAGCTGGCCAGGCACTTGTTGCACGTTCTGCATCTGGAAGTGGAGCAGTAAAGGCATCTTTGGTGAACTTTCTCCAGGAGATAACATTCTCTGGCCTGTTCCACGGAAAAAGAGGCGCTGCTCAGTACATTTCTTTTTTCCCTCTTTTCTATTTTAAGGAAGAAAGAGAAAACCCCCCCAAGAGGAGTCGGGTTGAGCGGGATATCGATAACAACTTGATCACCTCCACGCCGCAGACGGGAGAGAAGCCCGGCAAACAGCTCCCGCGCGTGCGGCGGAAAAGTCAGATGAATGGAGGTTGGTAATGCCACCCTGTCACCTCCCAGCTGCGCCCTGACCCACGGCCCTGCTGCACTGGGACTGCAGGGAGAGCAGGGCTCAGCTGATCACAGCCAAACAGGATTTCCAGGGGTGTGAGCAGCACTTCCATCCCCCCCCAGACTCTTCCACTGTGTCTCTGTGAGAACAGTTTGGATCAGCAGCAGCTATTTTGGAACTAACTTAACTTTTTTGTTGTTTTTAATTATTATTCTCAAAGCCCCATAATAATTAGATTTAGCTCTTTCTCCCATTTTCTCACAAATAAAAGGGAAACATGACCTCCCAACTCGTGGTGTTTGTGGAAGTAAGCAGGTGTCCTTAGATGCTGAGAGCACTTGTCAAGCACAGATAGGTTTCTGTCAGAATTGTGAGAGGGGATTTGAGTTTTGGGATGAGAGATTACCCTTTTTATGTGTCAGATCTGTGATGTGGATATTCATTTAATTCTGTCCTTTGTTATCTGTGATAACGACTGACAATTCTCTCCCTTCTGAGTTGTGTTTGTGCCTCTGTGTGTGTGTGGAGAGGAACAAACGATGGGCTCTGGAGGCTCAGCCAGGGAATTCTGACCCTTTCTCGTGCCTCCCTCTAGTGGAGTCCTGGCACTGGCAGCTCCAGGGCTGCCTCCCACCGAATCACTGCCAGGATTTACACCTCTGCTCCTGGTATGAGCAAGGGCTGCTGCCCCATCTGGAGAGAACCTTCAGAGGGAGTTGAGAATGGGCATTTTGGGTTTGTGCTGGTAGAAGGTTTTGACTCCCTTGGACCCAGCTGAGCCGTGAGCAAGAGTACACCCCTAGAGTGCAAATGCTGACCCTAAAGGACCAGAGGCAACTGAAGCCCAGCTGGGTGGTGTTAAAACTCCTATTTTTTCTTTTCCAGAAGCTGGAAGTTATGAGATGACGAACCAACACGTAAAGCAAAATGGGAAATTGGAAGATAACCCCACCACAGGCAGTCCCCCACGAACAACGTTACTGGGAACCATATTTTCTCCCGTTTTCAATTTTTTTTCACCAGCAAATAAAAATGGTGAGTATTATTCAAAAAGCCAGTAGTCTTAAAGCTGAGAGTGATAGATTTTTGTATGAAATAGCTGCTTTGAGTGGCAGTACACTTTTCATTCTGGTTTACAAACCAAGAGTTACTGCTGCCAGGCAGAAAGGCTCCTTCATTCTTGGGTGGGTTGATGGTTAATGAAAGCAGCTCGCAAGCCTTAGAACATTTCTTTCACAGGTGTATTTAGTGGTGCACCTTTCAGTAAAAAGAAATGAGAAGGAAAAAAAGGGTTTACATTGCTCGTCCCAGACTTGTTTTAACGTCATTGTCAAGGTGTTCAGTTTGGTTCTAATTTTTGTGGCACGAATCGGTGCAGATATCTTTAATTATTCTGAGACTTGGTGTGTGTGTGGTTAGTAAGGAGCGTGAGCATTATGGTGGGAGCTCAGCCTGGAGGTGAGGGGTGTTCGGAAATGTCCCTCAGGAACATCGGGCTCCGACTCCCCGGGCCAGGCTGTGGAGGCTGAGGAGATCGTGAAGCAGCTGGACATGGAGCAGGTGGACGAGATCACCACGAGCACGGCCACCTCGGCCAACGGCGCCGCCTTCCCCGGCCAGCCCGGCCCGGGCAGGGCTGTCAACAACGGCCTGGGCGACAGCGAGGAGCCGGGGGACCGCGACCTGCCCCCGCTCACGGGTAGGACAGGGGACAGGGGACGGGGGGGACAGCACCTTGGCAGGGCCTCCTGTCCCACCTTCCCTGGGTAAGGGACAGGGGACAGTGCCTGTCTCACAGGGAACAGGGGACAGTGCCTGTCTCACAGGGAACAGGGCTGATCCCAGGGAATCCAGTACCTTGGCAGGGACTCCTGTCCCACCTTGCCTTGGGTAAGGGACAGGGGACAGTGCCTGTCTCACAGGGACCAGGGCTGATCCCAGGGAATCCAGTACCTTGGCAGGGACTCCTGTCCCACCTTCCCTGGGTAAGGGACAGGGGACAGTGCCTGTGCCATGGGGGACAGGGATGGGCTGATCCCGGGGGGACAGCACCTTGGCAGGGACTCCTGTCCCACCTTCCCTTGAGTAGGGGACAGGGGACAATGCCTGTCTCACAGGGGACAGGGGACAGGACAGGGGGGACAGCACCTTGGCAGGGCCTCCTGTCCCACCTTCCCTGGGTAAGGGCCAGGGGACAGGGCTGTGCCATGGGGGACAGGGATGGGCTGAACCTGGAGAGTCCAGCACCATGCCACATTCCCTTGGGGCATGCAAACAGTGTAAGAACTGCACTAATAAGACCAGCTCTTGTGGTTTTTTTGTTTTATTTTTTGTTTTGGTCATTTTCGTTGAATTTCAGCACCAGTATCTCCAGACAGTGGCTACTCATCAGCTCATGCAGAAGCCACCTATGAAGAGGACTGGGAAGTCTTTGATCCGTAAGTGCCAGTGTTTCTACTGGGAACAGTAAATGAATCATTTGGGGTATTGAATTAAGATACTTCTATTTAAACTGGATCATTTTCATGTTGCGATAATGAACTCCAAAAGCTCTTAGCTTTAAAAAAAAAAGTGTATGCTCATGTGGGGTTTATTCCAATTTAAAATTCTTACTTCTTGTGCCTTAAATATTTCAAATATGAAGTTGGGCTACATCATTGCAGTTCAATACTGGACATTTTTACAGCAAAATCTGCATTCTTTTCAGATACTATTTCATCAAACATGTCCCCCCACTAACAGAAGAGCAGCTGAACAGGAAGCCAGCTCTCCCACTGAAAACCAGAAGCACACCAGAGTTCTCATTAGTTCTAGACTTGGTAAGTATCTTTATAAAACCAAAGCAGGGGCATGGAGCATTTCCCTTACTTTGTTCGTTGTGGAAATCAGTTCTGCTTGCTTTAAACAAAGACTGTTGAATGTTGCATAATTTTAGTTTAAAATAGTTGAAAAAGAATTAATTGTGGTAGGAATAGAATGTGAGCTGTATTTGTCAAATACTTACATCATGCTTAAAAAAGGAAAAGTATTACAGTTTTAATCTCAAACAGTTATCTGTCTCCATAAAGCTTCCCTAAATCCAGTGAGGGAAAAATGAGGTGGAATAATTAGGAATATTCAGTTACAAGTGTCTTTCATCAAGATTGATGAAAAATTAAACTTCCACATTTTAGAAGATTCTTAAAGGGCACAAATCCACTTTTTGAAATACTCTTATAAGATATATTTGTCTTTGTGATGATTTGTTTCAGTGTTTTGGTTTGAAAGCTGTTCCAGACACTGTTAATGGTGGTGTGATTTTTTGAGCAGCATCAGTTGGGCCATCTCTGTGATCACAGGAATGGGTGGATTATTCACACTGAAAGATACAGGCTGGAACTGAATGAGACAAGAGCCTGCAAAATAAAATATCTCCTTATAATTACGGCCCCAGCACACAGTTTTAGTCAAAATTAAAAAAAAAAATTACAAGAATAATGAAATGTTTAATTCATCCTAAGAATTTTCTTCAGTCTTGACAGCACTTCCACAAAAGTACAGTTTCCATTCTAAATAAACCTGCTTTAAAATGAACATAAAATGCAGAAAACTACTTGTATTTTCCACATTGTTTTTTCACACTCTTTTCTTTCTTTTATATAACTTTTTCTCTAGGATGAAACATTAGTGCACTGTAGTCTAAATGAATTAGAAGATGCTGCACTCACTTTTCCAGTTCTTTTTCAAGATGTCATTTACCAGGTAAATAGAAAAACACAAGCTTTTTTATTTTGTTTTGTGGGAATCCTGGCTGCGCGTGGTTTTTCTCATCTTGTTTGAAGAGAGAGAAGCAGCAGCCTGGCATTTTACACGTATCTGGTTTTTCACCAGACCAGGTGTCAAGTCTGGCAGGAAATTTTGTATTCACTGAAGCTGTTGCCCTTTGCAGCTCCTCCCTGTGAGCCCAAATCCTGAATTGGAGTCAGGGAGAGGCAGAACCCTCCTGGCTGGGGCCTCCTGTGGCTCCACAGTTCCTTACAGGGACTGGTTTCTCTGTGTGTGCAGTTCTGTGCTGCTGGTGGTTGAGTTTATGGAAATATAGAAACTACTGAAGCCTTTTTTAAATCACTTCTGACACCCCCAGGCTCAGGTAATTGTTGGTGGTTATCAAGAAGAGGATTTATTTCTTGTGTGCAGGGCTTGAACTGCTGCTGCCCTGCTGGTGACAGCCAAGTCAGAGTGTTTGGCCAAAGCAATCAGTTTCATTTTTAATTAGAGATTCTCCAACTTCTGTATTTTATTTTTTTTCCCTGATTCCATCCAATGCTCCATTAGATGTGTTAAGGCTGGTGTTACTGTGTTAGTGCTCCCTCTGAGCTGCTCAGGCTGGGAGCTGCTGGAGGATTGGTGTGCTGGGGTGCTGCTGCACAGGAACCTGATCCTTGCTGCTTTTTGTCATGCTGACCTGTGCCTGCAGTGGGAGGGCTGGGGTGTTGGGGGTGTTTGGAGGGCTGGGGAGGCTGAGGCTGAGGCTGGGGATGGTGCTGAAGCCCTCTGTGCTGCAGGTGTACGTCCGGCTACGGCCGTTCTTCCGAGAGTTCCTGGAGCGCATGTCCCAGATCTATGAGGTAAAACCTCCCTTCAGTTCCATCCCTCAATCCTGTCTGCTGCCTTCTGCCTCCAGTGGTGACTTTTTTCCCCTCCAATCCCCAGATCATTCTGTTTACTGCTTCTAAGAAGGTGTATGCAGACAAGTTGTTGAACATCCTGGACCCCAAAAAGCAGCTGGTCAGGTAAAAGCAGAGCAATGTGCCTGCCCAGGGGGGTGGGACGTGTTCCTTCCTGCATCCCTGGCTGATTCCTTGGGGCTTTGCCCGGGCTAAGAGAGGGAGAAAAATGGACTGAAGTGATGGAATTGGTGCTTTGTGATGAAATAACCCCAGGCCAAAACCTGTCCCTGTTCAGTCTCTGTTAGGTTGGCCCATGGGAAATGACCTCCTGGGGATCAAAAATGTGCTCTGGAATACACACTGCAAATAAAGGAAATTAAATGAGTACCTGATTACTTTTCAGCTATTCAAACTCGAGTTATTTTTTATAAATTGTGATTTGTGTAGCTTTTACAATCAGCATGCCTTTAATTTTCATTCAATCACAAAATCATTTTTCTGTGGGTTTTGTATTAGAGCTAGTTTGGTTTTTCATTTCTCAGTACCAAGCTTTGTTGGGAAGTGTTTGGCTTTTCCAGTTCCTTAAGGCAGAAGGAAATCCCAGGGGTGAGATTCTGTCGCTCTCACCTGGCAGGGGAACTGTACCTGGCAGTGCTGGACCCAAATTCATTTCTGCTCAGGGGTTTCCCCTGTGTGGGGTGTCCCAGGCCAGGGAACCCTCCCTGGTGGTGCCAGAGCTGTGACACCCCAGAGGATGGTGCCCAGGAGGGCACTGGCACTCAGAACAGGGTGTGGGGCTGTGTCCTGTGTCACACCTTCCTCCAGACACCTGATCAGGACTGTGACTACTCCTGTGCTGGGACACGGGAGAGCCGATGGCACAAGCAGCCAGGCTGGGGCTGGAGCCTGCAGAGGTGCTCCTGTGCTGCCTGGCTCTGTCTGGGGCTGCTGTGGCTGAGCTGCCTGGGCCCAGCTCTGCCACCAGCCCCAGGTGCCTGTCAGGCCCCACACGTGTGACTCACACTCTATATATAAATGCAGCAGCTCATTTCCCTCCATGGCAACGTTGGGAACTCAGCTCCTGCATGGAATTAGGCACACTATGTACAGCCTCTGAGCACTCCATTTAAACATACAGGCAGCCTGGAAGGGGCTGCTCTGCAGTGGGGCTGGGCAACCCCAAATCTGCCTCTTTACAATTTATAATTCTGTGGATATGCCATGAAATGGGAGCTTTATTCCTGCTGGTTTTTCAACTGGAGTTCTTTAGTCAATCCATCCATTTCTTCTGTCATGAATTACACGGGAGCAGGCTAATGGGAAGGGAAGGAGTTGATGGGATGTTTTGGCCCCAATGGGAAGGGAAGGAGTTGATGGGATGTTTTGGCCCCAATGGGAAGGGAAGGAGTTGATGGGATGTTTTGGCCCTGAGGCTTTTTTTGAGGTGTAATAACTGAAATAGGTGGGTTGGCAGCAGAGGTGTAACAGGAAAGGAAACATTCCTTGTGACACTTTGTGTTCTGGTGTGAGGTGGTGCAGGGAGGCCCCGTTCTGGGAGGGCTGGGACAGAATAAAGGGATAATAAACCCCAATAACCTGGCTCTGTGAAAAAACCAACAATTGGCAGATCCTGGGGTGTTCTTGGGGTGAAAGGGGTCAGAAGGAAGAGCCTGAATGAATACAAACATCCACCCCAGAACTGGGTTAGTGCAAAATCACCTGAACTGGGCATTTTACCAGTAAAAAAGCTCTAAAGAGAACAGAAAAAGGGCACAGTTCTCTAACAGGAGATGGGAAGAGAAAAAAATGGGCTAATGCTTGGGAAAGCTGCATGTTCCTGGTGCAGTGTGGATGTTGTCCTTGGTCTCATTAATGAGTATTTTCCTTTAACGACAGGCATCGACTCTTCCGTGAGCATTGTGTGTGTGTACAAGGGAATTACATCAAGGATTTAAACATCCTGGGCAGAGACCTCTCCAAAACCATCATCATTGACAATTCACCGCAAGCCTTTGCTTACCAGGTGAGGGGCTGGGGCAGGGCACACCTCAGGAGGGGCAAAACTTCCTGAGGGGTACAGGGAAATATAAATCTGGGGCTTTGTATTGAAGTTTGCAAACCAAACTGTGGGCAAAATACTCAGGAATCTGTAACTTGGAAACATTGTTCCCCCAAATGCTATTTCACAAGTCATATTTGTGGATAAATGAAATATAAATTGTGTGTTGATTTATTTTTTTCGTATTTTAACTTCAGCTTTCCAATGGAATTCCTATAGAAAGCTGGTTCATGGATAAAAATGATAATGAACTCCTAAAGTTGATTCCATTTCTGGAGAAACTCGTAGAGCTGGTAAGTGTTTGCTCTCCTGGCTTTTCCCAAACGTGTCAGTGAGTTCCTTTAATATTTTCACCTGTTGTTAAGGGTTTCTGAGTCACTGAGATTGAGGCTGGTGAAGATCCAGGGCCGTGTTCACACAGCTAAAGGGGACTGTGCTGTAAATGCAGGGCTGTGGGATGGTGGAAATGGGGAATCTCTGAGCATTTGGATGCCACAGTGCCTGTTGCTGGCCGTGCTGTGTGTCTTTATTCCTAAAAGGCCAATAAATCACTCCTGAGCTGTCCTGGGTGCTGTGGAGTTATTTCTGTGAGTCTCTGGAGTAGCTCAGTCCGTGGTTCCTATTTGTTGTGTTCCCAGGGGGGTTTGGCTGTGTTCATTCTCCTAAACCTGCCCTTTCCCCCACAGAACGAAGACGTCCGACCTCACATCAGAGACAGATTTCGCTTGCATGATTTGCTACCCCCCGATTAAAGCCTTTGCTCTGCTGCCGAGGGGAGGAAATGCAGGACCCTGTTGGACTAATACAAAACATTGCCATTACTGTTGAAATTTTGCATTTTTGTACCCCGTCTTGCTTTTCTTATCTTTGGTGCCCAACAATGATCAAGGGTTACGGAAAGAGACTTTCTACACCTGAGGTTGCCGCCATCAGTACAATCCAGTACCCGCAGTAGGGAGGCTAGAACAGAAAAGTCTTTAGAACTAGTGCGACTCCAAGGAAATTTTTTATGTACAGGACATCTGCAGTTTATAAAGAAAATTCTGTTTCTGCCACCAGCAGTTTGACCTGTAGAAACACAGGATTTTATGATACAACAGAGATTGAAAACGGACTCGGATTTTCTCTCTGTTCGGTGCTCTAAGTGGGTTTGTAGCCACTTTTCTGTTACTTTTAAGATTCTCATTTCAACAGGAATGGCCAGTAAAAGTTGTTTTATTTTTCCTGTTAAGGTTTATAACCTTTTTACATTTTTGACCTGTATTAGATTAGAATTTCATTATGCATTCCTTTTAGTTGAGGCGCTTCATAGTTTTTTCTGGAAATAGCCAAATTTTGTTAGTTTTTTATTAAACAGTTGGCTGGCCGTTTCCCTGCTTTGTCTGCCTGCATCCTGTATATTTGTTTAAAAATATTCTCTAGTTTTAGCCCACATAAGTTTCATTTAGAAAGAAAAAAAAAAAGAAAAAAACCAACAAAAAAAACCCAACCCTGCATTTATATTTTCTTTCTGTAATATTCTACTGTAGTCGAAACCTTTTCAGAAAATCAAGAGACTGGCTAGCTAAGACGAAGATAAGAATGACTAATGTTCGGAATATCCCAAACCATTGCAATGGCTCCGGACAGAGCACACCTGGCAGTGGCACCACGATGGACAAGGAATACCTCACCCTCGGCCGTGGGGCGGGAGCAGCGTGCTCACCTGGCAGCTGTGTGGCACATGCTCACCTGGCAGCTGTGTGGCACATGCTCACCTGGCAGCTCTGTGGCAGTGTGTTCACCTGGCAGCTCTGTGGCACCGTGCTCACCTGGCAGCTGTGTGGCACTGCTGGCTCCAGCAGGGTCAGGGCTGCTGTGCTGGCTCCAGCAGGGTCAGGGCTGCTGTGACACTCCTGGCTGCAGCAGGGGCAGGACTGCTATGACACTCCTGGCTCCGGCAGGGCTGCTGTGACACTGCTGGTCCTGGCAGGGACAGCTGCCGTGCCACCCTGCTCGGGGGGAGCAGCCCAGCCCGGCTCCTGACCTCCTCCGAGGTGACCTTTCTGTGGTGGGAGTCTCCCGGAGCCTTCTGTGCAAGGCAGAGTTTGTGCCAGGTAGGAAGCTTTGCCTCTCGACTGCATTACCACGCCACGGGCTCGGACTGGTTTTGTGTAAAAGATGTCACAGAACGGCACTTTTTCTAAAGAGAAGTTTGCTATTTTGTATGCTTGATAAGAAAGTACAGTATTGGAAATTAAAGGTGGACAGCTGATAATTGAGAAGTATGTCAATTAATTTTTTATGTATATTACCTGTTTACTTGTACAATTTTATTGTACAAATTACATGCAGCTTCATTTTCAAATGAGTCCTTAAAATAAGGAAAATCTTTTTAGCAAAACATTTAATTTTTGTATTTTTGATTTTAAAAGGCATGAGTTATGTCAACTTTTTCCAGTGTATTAATGAAGATTTTAACTTTTCATCAGGTTGAGTGTTTTCTTACTATATTATCTGTTGTGTATGTAGCTAGCACATGGTGTCACTGAACTGTTAAAACTTAGCATGTAGAGCAAGCCTGTTTTGTGGAAAATCCTTATTCATTAAAAACAAAATCATCATGGCAGATTTTCTGCAAAAAAGTGAAAACATTTGCAATTCAGAATACTGATTTTTTTTGTATTTAAAGAAAGGTATTTTGCTTGCAGGAAAGAAATACTACAGATTCATTTTAATGAGAATCTTTTAAATGTATTTATCTTTAGGGCATCTGGGCATCTTTACGCTGTTTGTCTTATGTCTTTATTGAAATAAAATGTACAGAACATTACCTTTACATCTGCTTGGTGCAGCCGTGTCCCCTGGTGGAGAGGTGGATGATGGATTCTGCGAGGGGCAGCTGGTGTTTGCTGCCCCAGGTCTGCAGGCATTTCTCACTTGTTCCTTGCCATGTAAATCTCAGTCTGAGGGTTTTGGTTCCCTGCTGAAGCTCTCCCTGACAGGGGATTCCTCCCGCTTTCTCCACACCACAGAGCTGCTGTAACATTCACAGATCTGCCGGAATGAGCCTGGCTTTAGCTCGTGGCCCTTTCCAGCTGTTATGGGATGTTCACCTGCTCCAGGTACATCCTTCCCCCAGGCCCTCTGTGGCTCCAGCCCTTCCAAACGTGCTCCTGGAGCTGAGCAAACCAAAGGCACGTGGCACTTCCCAGCTGTGTCTGTGCTGTGCCCACCAGATCCGCGAGGGAAACCCGAATGTAAACCAGGGGATGTGGTTCTGCCTCGGTGCACAGTGGGACTGACAGAGATTGCTTAGTAAACAGATTAAATATTCATATTTTCCTGTGCTGCGAGCCTGCTGTTTATCCCTGAACTCTGCAGTGCCTCTGCCTCCTGCAAACCTCTCTGGTGTGAAGCAGGGTTTCCAACCTGAGCAGAGAGGTTTTATTTCTGTCGTGTTCATCTCGAGGGGGAGTTCCCCGTTCCTGGGCCGAGCTCTGGGTCGGGCCGTGTCCCCAGAACCACCCCGTGCCCAGGGGAGGCTCAGCCAGGTGGGACAGTGGCTTGTGCCCCCCAAGCAGGGCATGTGCAGCTGGATCACCGATTCCTTACGGAATGTGGTTCTGTCCTTGTGGCAATCCTGTCTCCAAAGCTGTGACTGAGTTCCTCTGTGGTCTGTGCTGGGCTGACCTGTTCTCCACATCCCCATGGATTCAGTTCCATGTTGGAGCACCTCAGTTCTGCAGCCCTGTGGTGGCAGTGCCTGTCAGTCCTTTGTTTTCCCTGGAATGGCCCCGTGGTGCTGCTTCCCCCACCTGGGGCTCACTCACCTGACATTTCTCATTGCTTTTGAACGTAGCAGGAAGCCTGAATGTCCCAGACTGGACTGGGACTGTCCCAAACCACCGTGGTGTCAGCCAGAGCAGGAGGAGGAGGAGGAGGAGGAGTTTTTGTTCTTGTCACTTGTAAAAAATGTCACTGTACTGCTGGGGCCGAATCTTGTAAAATACGGTGGGAAGAGAAGTCCTGTGCTATGGATTTCTGTTTCTTCTGCAATCATTTCTAGTCCACAGAAGCACAAAGGTTTAATTAAATACTTACTCTCTGGATTCTCTTTTTATGATTTTTAGCTGATACCATCCATCACTGAGCCTCAGTTTTCTGTAAGTCAAGACATTGCTCCTGTCAGTTTTCAGCCTTGAAGTGGAAGAAAAGAAATCGTGTCTGTGTTTTACTGTCAAGGAAAAATTTAAATGTTCTGTGTAAATCCTTAGAATTCCAGATCACATGTTCCAAATTACTGCACAATTCCTGGTGATTTTGTATTTATCTCCACAGCACCCAGAGCCTGTGAAACTGTGTAGACTTGGCAAGGATATAACTTGTGACATTGTTTGATCCGTAGGTATAGCTCTGTTATTATTTATATTGTCTGGTAAATGGAGAAGACCAGGAAAAGGAGGATAAATTTGGAAGTCTCTGTGTTTTCTTTGTGTTTTTCCTAGACATGTGTGTGTGATTTATACAGGCGTATACAGAGATCATTCGTTTGTTATATGAAAGACACACTCATTTATTTTTATTTATATATTTATATATTTATATTTATATTTATATTCTATAGCTATATCTATAGCTATATCTATATATATAGATATATCTATATATATCTTTAAATTTGTTACCTTCAGACAAAATCTGTCCTCCTTTTCCACTTAGTGGGATTCTCACAGGAGCTGGGAGCTGCAGTGAAGAAGGGAACAATTCCAGCTTTTCTCGGTGGGGTGTTCCAGGACAGCGGGAAGGAGAGCCCGGTGCCCGGTGCGGATGAACCGAGCGCAGCGGGGCCGAGCCG
>VWZP01000844.1:54285-90539 GCA_013396995.1 Dicaeum eximium
TGCCAGGAGAAGCCGAGCCGTCCCTGGCCGCAGCCGGTGCCGTGCCCCGGGCCCGGCCGGGCGGGAGGGCTCGGACAGACGCTCCTGAATGGCACCTCCTGCTCGGGGGGATCCAGCTGCTGCTTCCCAGCTGTTCCCGGCTTCAGGGCGCTTTCCCCTGGCTCTGTGCGGCCCTTCGGGCTGGGCTGGGAGCGGGCTGCGCTACGTGGGGCGGCAGCGCTGTGCTGTGCTGTGCCGTGCTGTGCTGTGCTGAGCCGTGCTGTGCTGAGCCGTGCCGTGCCGTGCTGTGCTGAGCCGTGCTGTGCTGAGCCGTGCTGGGCTGGGCTGAGCTGTGCTGTGCTGTGCTGTGCCGTGCCGTGCCGTGCCGTGCCGTGCTGGGCTGGGTTGAGCCGTGCCGTGCCGTGCCGTGCTGGGCTGGGCTGTGCTGTGCTGGGCTGACCCGCAGCTCTGTGCTCTGCCAGCACGGCTTTTCCACCTCATTCCCTGCTCTCCGCCGGCGGGACTGTGCCGTGCTCCGGCGCGGTGTTTGCACGGACGGGAATAAAGCGAGTGGGTGATCGCTGCCGGTGCTTCTGAAGGCAGAGCTCCTCCAAAAGCTGTCGGCTCCTGCCGGGCTCCAGCTGCCCTTGGCAGGCTGCTGGTGCCACAGGAACCTCCACATTCGCACGGATAACGCAGAGGCAGGCCAGGGAACGCACAAGGAACGTGCCAGATGGGTCTCAAGGCCAGACTGGACGGGGACAGGGCTTGGAGCAGCCTGGTCTAGTGGAAGGTGTCCCTGCCCAGGGCAGAGGGTGGAACTGGGTGGGCTCTGAGCTCTCCTGGACCCAAACCATGCCGGGATTCTGTCAGTAGAACAAGGCAACTACAAAAAACCTTTTTGTTTCCTCCAGCCCTGGGACATTGTAACACTGGGTGGGCACTCAGGGTTGGTTTTCAGGACACTGTTGCCAGAATCGCTGAAAAGCACCTGGAGTTTTTCTTGGGGCTCAGGTGGAGTTCTTCTCATAAACAGTACAGAAAAAGTAGTTCGTCTTTTAAAACCCCTGAAGTTACCAAATTTCTGTGAGTCTGTGTGCAATTTTCTTTCTTAAATTCAGTAGTAGCCCCAGCCCAGTGTCCCAGGTGTCACATTGGAGCAGCAGGACAAGGACAGGTGTGTGCACAGGGTGGGAGTGATGCAGGTGTGTGAGTGACACCTCTGTGAGTGACAGCTGTGTGCAGACACCTGCAGCTCAGCCTGTCTGTGACATCTCCTTCCTTACAAAGTGAGAGCCTTTCCTGCTGCAGAGTGTGTCCAGGAGAGCTGGGCCAGAGTGGTTCTCCTGGAGACACCTGAGGGCTCTCTGCCTGCTTAAG
The DNA here is from genome assembly GCA_013396995.1 of Dicaeum eximium. Classification (NCBI taxonomy): domain Eukaryota; kingdom Metazoa; phylum Chordata; class Aves; order Passeriformes; family Dicaeidae; genus Dicaeum; species Dicaeum eximium. Next base: position 55,645 of record VWZP01000844.1, read on the forward strand.
GAGGGAACAAATATTCCCCACGTGGAATCCCAGAATGGTTTGGGTTGGAAGGGACCTTAAACCCATCCAGTGTCAGCCCTGCCATGGCAGGGACACCTCCCACTGTCCCAGGCTGCTCCAGCCCCAGTGTCCAGCCTGGCCTTGGGCACTGCCAGGGATCCAGGGGCAGCCCCAGCTGCTCTGGGAATTCCATCCCAGCCCCTGCCACCCTCCCTGGGAATAATTCCTTCCCAAAATCCCAGCTCCCCTGCCTCTGGCAGTGGGAAGACATTTTGCTTAACTGTTTCCAAGGGATTATGGATTTAATGCCAGAGCTGCATCTAGAGAGGATCCAGCAAAGAAAGGTGTTTTGCTTTGGTTTATTTTCCTTTGATTTGCTCTTCCTGCCAGACTTCCAGCCTGGTCAGGCTCTGGATCCCTCACTGCCAGGGCCCACATGGGGAAATCCCCACGTGAGGGAAATGATGTGGTCTAAAGCAGCAGCACAAAGTGCTTTCTGACCATGGCTTTCTTAAGGCATCCCACATTTTGGAATGTGCTTTGTATCTGCAAATCTGTGTTTTGGAAGGTTTTTTAGTAATGAACTTGCAGTAACTGTTAATTTGGGAAACGTCAACTTCTCGGGTTTAAAATTAGCACCTTTGGTAACAAAACTCCTCTCAGTGTTCCCCAGCAGCCAGGCCTGCTGCCAGGGAATGTTCATCTCTTGACTCAGTGCTGGCACAGCCCGAGGGGCAGAGCCTGCTCCCCTCCCGAGCTGGCAGCCAGGGCCACCCTGCCACCCCCCAGGGTGTTCAGGAGCCCTGGGGTGGTGAAGGGCACAGAAACCCTGCTGAAATACTGGGGAATAAAGATCGTCTCTGGGAATTACTGTATCCCTGTGAGGACACGGCACTGAGTTGGCTCTTCCTCCCAGAGAGCTCCCTGGCTTCCTAAACCAGGCCTGGCTGGCAGGACTTGGTATTCCCTGGCTTCCTAAACCAGGCCTGGCTGTCAGGACTTGGTATTCCCTGGCTTCCTAAACCAGGCCTGGCTGTCAGGACTTGGTATTCCCTGGCTTCCTAAACCAGGCCTGGCTGTCAGGACTTGGTATTCCCTGGCTTCCTAAACCAGGCCTGGCTGGCAGGACTTGGAACTCCCTGGGTTCCTAAACCAAGCCTGGCTGGCAGGACTTGGAACTCCCTGGGTTCCCAAACCAGGCCTGGCTGGCAGGACTTGGAACTCCCTGGGTTTATAAACCAGGCCTGGCTGGCAGGACTTGGAACTCCCTGGGTTCCCAAACCAGGCTGGCAGGATGGGGGTCTCATGGCATCCTTGCCCACGTGCCCTCTGTGCAGTCTCCAGATTTCCCAGTGCCACGGGTGAATCCCTCATGGCCTCTGCAGTTTGCATCTGACTCCCAGCCTGGCCAGGGCTGGGGCAGCTCCTCAGTGCTGAGTGGAGCTGTTTAGGCAGTGGGTGTAACAAACTTAATTAGATGTCAGCTAAAATAACGCTGCTCCAAATCCAAGTCAGCTGGGTGGAATGGGGAAGGGAAGCCGAGTCCCCTGCAGGTGCCAATTACCCAGGTGAGCTGGGCTGGACTCGGGTGTCTCCGTGCTTGGATCAGCAATCCCAGTGGGGCTCTGCACCACTGCCTCTGGGGCAGCCCCCAGGAAATCCCTGCAGCCATGGCAAGGCTTTTCCCAGCCCAGGAGAGGGTCCCTGGGCTGCTGTGGGACAGAGCAGCCTGTGCTGTGCCCACCCCTCGGGGATGTTCAGTGTCCCAAAATACCAGAAATGAGAATAAAGTCCTGTTCACGTGGGTGGTGTTTGACTGTTTGTGACCTGGCTGTTGTAATTATTGACACAAGCTGATTGTTTGACCAAAACCTGCCTTTTTCATGGTAAGAACTGGCCCCAACCAGCATGGACAGCCCCAAAAACCCCTGAGGTACAGCTCCCATGGCTCCCTCACTCTGATCAATGGGTTTGTGGGCACTGGAAGAGGTTACAGGTACATGTAAAAGGATCTTCACTGTTTTGCAGGATAACTGGGACGATGAGGAGGAAGAGGAGGAGGTGAAGGAGACAGAGGTAAAACAAGGTGAGACTTTAAGATAAGCCTGGCTCTGTATCAGCATGGGAACAGACACTGGCTGTGCCTGGGGTGTGTGAGGAGCAAACCTGAGCTGGGCTGGGTTTAACAGAAGTGTCTTTAGCTCTGTGCTCAGTCCCAGGAGCTGAGCTCAGTGGCTTCCAGTGTTTCTGTTGTGGGGAAGGGGAAATCACCAGACTTCTGAGAGCTGTGTTTGTTGTTCCACCTTTTACAGAACCAAAAGTTTCGGAAAAAAAGAAAATAGCAGAAAAAATCAAAGAAAAAGAAAAGCTACAGAAGAAAAAGCAAGAGGAGCTTAAAAAAAGGGTAACTCCTGATTTCTTCTGGGTCATATAAAATTCAGAGGGTGGGTTTGATTTGGTTTTTTGGCGTTTGAGCAAGATCTGAAAAGGTGATGATCCATCTGATAAACCAAACTTAGATCTTGTGCGTGATCCTGTCTGGGGCTGGGAGCTTTCATTCCTGTATCATTTAACCAGTGATTGGATCGGTTCCTTTGTGTGCAGCACGTGATGGAACTGGCAGGAGTGGGAGTTTGGTGTTTCTTCCCATTCCTTGTGAAATGAACAATTTGTCGAGACTGCAGGGAATGGGCTCCAGGTTTTCCATGAGTCGAGGCAGCAGTGGGTGACTCAGTGGCTGTGTCTTTAACCTGCCACGTTCTCCCTGCAGTTAGAGGCACCCGAGGAACAGAAGGAGCTCACACCAGAAGAACAGTTGGCAGACAAACTACGGCTAAAGAAGTTACAAGAGGAGTCAGACCTGGAGCTGGCAAAGGAAACCTTCGGTGAGTGAAAGCAGCAGGAGATAAACAAAGCCCTGGGACCCTGCAAAGCACGAGCAGGGTTTGGCTCTCAGCACACAGAGTTGTGGCACTGAGAACACACAAGCAGCAAAGGTGCTGATGCACAGCAGCATTCCTCAAACATGGAAGCGTTTCCTTGATTATGGTGCATGATTCAGCTCATTGCTCAGTGAGCTGTCACAGAGCAGTGCTTGGGGGGTGTGCACTGGGTACAGCTGCAGAGAACCAGCTGAGTTCTGCACTCAGGAGGCTGAGGCAGGAATTGTTTATGTGAGGGAAAAGGGGCTTCCTGGTGCAGGCTGTCCAGAGAACAGGGATAGCTGGGTCAAATTACTGAGTTTGACTCAGCTTCAAAAATTGTTGGACAGACACTTTAGACAAGGGTGTGGAGTGACAGGACAAGGGGGAATGGCTTCCCACTGACAGAGGGCAGTGTTAGGTGGGATACTGGGAAGGAATTGTTCCTTGAGGGTGGGCAGGCCCTGGCACAGGTGCCCAGAGCAGCTGTGGCTGCCCCTGGATCCCTGGCAGTACCCAAGGCCAGGCTGGATGGACTTGGAGCAGCCTGGGACAGTGGGAGGTGTCCCTGCCCTGACAGGGTGGCACTGGAGGGGCTTTAACCCTTCCAGCCCAGACCATTCAGGGATTCTATGAAATTACTGAGTTTTGCAGCAAATTTCCTTCCTGTAAGGCCAGGGATGGGCCCTGGCTGTGGGGGGAGCAGAGCTCATGTTCTCTGTGACACCCCTGCCTGTCCCTGCAGGTGTAAATAGCACTTGTGGAATAGATGCCATGAATCCCTCTTCCAAAGACGACTTCACGGAATTTGGGAAGCTGCTCAAGGAGAAGATCACACAGTACGAGAAGTCGTTACATTACGCCGGGTTCTTGGAAGCGTTGCTCCGCGACGTCTGCATTTCCTGTAAGTGCAGAGAGCCCAGCTCTGCACAGAGCTGTGCTGCAGCTGGAGGGGAACACGTGCTGGGCTAGTCAGTGTTCAGAGGGGATGGCTCTGTCAGTGTGCACTAAATGGAGCACTGACCTGGTTCCATTCCCACAAACTCCACCAAGGACCCGCTCCTCCTGCAAGAGGTGCTCTTTCTGCACGTTGGTCAGGCAGTCACTTAAAAAGTGTGACTTCTTATGCTGATCTAAACCCTGCATGTTTTTCTTGAAACCATTTCTAAAACAATAATAAGAGTAAATTCTCTGAGGCAGATAATTTGAGTACCTCATTTGGAGGGGAAGTGTTACAAAATCGAGTTCATGTAATTCTGGAACTGCAGATTAACTGTTCTGGAATTCAGCCTGTAACTATACAGAGATGAAGTAATTTAAACTCCTTTTCCCAGTGCCCTGGTGGCTGGAGCAGTGGCTGGGATGGTTCCCTGTCCTGTACCCAGTTGTCCTTCAGTGAGGGGTAACTCGATCCCAGGCTGGGATGGAGCTGGGCACATCCATCATCCCAGCTGGCAGCTTCCATCTCAGAGGGAGTCCAGAGCTCCTAACAGGAGGGACTCCCACCTCTTGCACCATTTATTGATAAACATAACAATTTATTGTTAATCCAGTGCTCCTTTTGATACATTACTGTATTTTACTATCTCCATATTTTACTGTTCAAATGTCTCAGTAAGACTCTTGTGTTCACTAACTTTTTTTGCAAGTTTTACCTTCTACAACACTCAGGCTTCCAAGGAACCAGCTGGAATCCTTGTTGGGATTGTAAGGACCAGAACCACCCACTCTGTGTTCTGCTGATTTAAATCAAGTAATTGCCCCTAGTTACACTAATGCTTATTTCTAGTTTTAGAGACTGTGGATGTTACTTAACTGCCTTATAAGAACAACATTGATAAGGAATCTTTTTTTTTCTTTTTTTTCCCTGATGTAGTGGAGGTGGATGATTTGAAAAAGATCACAAACACTCTGACAGTATTATGCAGTGAAAAACAAAAACAAGAGAAGGTAAGACTGGGGCTATTCCTCAGGGATCACAGCCCCTGCTTGGGGCTCCCCTGCATTTATTAGTTACTTGTTGAGAGTCCAGGGGAAATAGGATGAAAGGCAAAAGGGAAGCAGGGCTGTGGTGCAGGGAGCTGGGGACACCTGGAACTGTCACAGCTTTCCTAGGAAGAGAAAACGTGTGGGGTGGAAACCATGGGCAGGGCCACGTTCAGTGCAGGGGCTGTGACTGCTCAGTGCCACCGGGCTGACCCTGCCTGGGGTCATGACAGAGCTTTGGGCCTGTCCAAATAACCACCCTTGTCCTCTTGGCACAGAATAAAGCCAAAAAGAAGAAAAAAGGAGTTGTGCCTGGCGGGGGGCTGAAGGCGACCATGAAAGACGACCTGGCCGACTACGGCGGCTACGACGGCGAGTACGTACAGGACTTCGAAGACTTCATGTGACATTTATCTCCCTTCTGTTGTCTCTCTGTTGCCCATAATCCCTTAAACATGTAGCACAACCTTTCTTCCTCTAAATTCTGCCAAATGCTACAATCAGAATTGCAGTATCTGCGTGCTGGGGGCTGGAGGTGCCGGGCCCGGGCGGAAGCTCCGGGCGGGGGTGGAACAGAAAAGGTGTAAATTGCAGTTAAAAACCCAAAATTCTGATAATGGGCACTGCTGCTGTGTACAGCAACAGCCACTAAATTGGGAGGGAATTGGAACAAGGTGAAGGATTATAACCAGCACAGCTCCATGACATGGCCTTAACTGTCCCTGCTCCAGGGCCAGGGCTGAGCAAGAGCAGTTTGCAGCAAGGGCAGGGTGTGCACGTAGAGTTCCAGTCGCTTCGTCTTGAGTTAGAGCTTGAGGATTTCAGTATTTTGGGAAGGGAACTGCTGGCTTCAGTGTGGAATACTAAACCTGGGAGCGTGTCCCCTGGGACAGCCACTGCTCCAGAGCCTGACACCTGAACAGCACCTGGTGGGGCAGAGCAAGGCAAAACCCACTTGTGTCTCGAGGATGAAGTTTAGTTCCATTCATTTAAATTTCTACTAATGCAGCTGTCTGGTTGGGTGTTCTTTAACAGTTAATTAAAGGGTTAAGTGTAAAAGAAAAAACCAAACGACACGACTTCCTTGGGGCTCTCCTGGGTTGTGGTGGGTCTCTCACGACTCGGCCGTTTTCTTTCATTAAAAACCAAACTTGCTTAGCAAACTGCAGCAGTTCTACAGTTGGGCAAATTGTTATGTTAACAATTACAACATCTGCAATGTTTTATAAAGCAACTAATTTAATAAAAATCACTATTGAGGACTTCACCAGGCTGGCCTTGGAGCAGTTCTTCTGGGGCCTGACAGGAAAAATACCTGAAGAGGGAGGGTTGGAAAGCTGAGCTGTGTTGGGGGTGTGCCCATGGCTTGGGCCTGGAAAGGAATTTGTATTTAATAACTGTAAAAATACATTTGCACTTCATTATTTCTTTTACTCCAAGACAGCAGAATTAGGAATGGGCTGTCAAAAACTGTACAAGATTTTAGAAATCAAACTGGACTCAATGAACATATTATTCTATTGGGTACCTGAAATCTTCACTGATTCTGCTTATTCCACCCCCTTTGCCTGGACATTCTGCACACCTGTTTCAGCCTCTTTGGATACAATTCCTGGGTGCTCCCTCCCCCATGCCCCTAATTTAAAGGGCTGCTGGATCTCTGCTTCACCCCTGACCTGGGCAAGTCAGCGTTTGCTGGTGACTCAAGTAATTTATAAACAATAAGATTTATTATATAAATCACGATTTTAGGTTAACACAGTCAGCATTTAAATACTTACAACCTTGTGCAGCTTTCTGGAGTAATTTTTACAGAGCAGCAGAGCCCTGTGAGCAGGCCATTGGTAAAAGCTGTTGATCAGCACTGACCCTGCAGTCTGCTCGGGGCTGGAATTCAGCTGGAATTCAGGTGGATAAGAGGTCGTTGAGGCAGCAGCCAGTCTGAGGGTCCTTCAGCAGGGAGTTCACCACATCGTAGAACTTGTGGTCGTAGGCCAGCCTGTAGTGGGTGTAGATGTCCTCGCAGTGGCTGAGGAACCGCTTCAGGTTCCTCAGGGCAGCGTCAGCAGGGGGGTGGTGTTTGACCCTGGAACAAGAGCACACAGAGCTGAGACACAGAAGCTTCCCAGGCCCCTGAGACTCTTGCCCTGGGCCTGCACAAATGACATTTTCAACAAGAGGTTGTACTCAACACCTACATTTGAATCTCCTGATTTGCTCTGATTCATTCTAAAGATTTGCTCTGCCCAGCCCTGAGCTCCCTCCTTGTCCAGCTCAAGGACAAGGCTGGATGAGAGCGACTTCCACGCTATGCTCAGGAACCAAACCTACCAACAAATCCTTCCCTGGCAGGGTGGGCAGGCCCTGGCACAGGTGCCCAGAGCAGCTGAGGCTGCCCCTGGATCCCTGGCAGTGCCCAAGGCCGGGCTGGACAGGCCGTGGCAGGGGTGCCACTGCAGGGGCTTTAAGGTCCCTTCCCACCCAAACCATTCTGGAATTCTATCTCAAGTCCCTTTAACCCTTTCCTGCTGCCCCTCTCAGGGGCCCTGTGCAGGTGAAGCTGCAGCTTGCCTCAGAAGCTCACTCACTTCTTGGCCACCTCCTCGAAGAGGCCGGGCCGCAGCGGCCGCTGCTGCTTGAACTCCTCCAGGTACTGGAAGTCCCCCCTGGTGATCACCTGCTGGAACAGAACCTCGGCCCAGTCCGGCAGGAACTCGTAGGCCTCGGCCACGATGGCTGCCTGCAGAGAGAGCAGAACAGGGAGGGGATTGCACAGGGGATTCCACACACACAACTCACTGCTGGGGACCTTCTGTTTGACCCACCCCTTGCTGCTGTTCTTGAGAGCAGCGGGAAATACAGGGTAACAAATACAGCAGAGAAATACAGCCTAACAAAGCACTGTGAACAGCCTTCCTCAGCCCCTAAGCAGGGACACCTCCCACCATCCCAGGCTGCTCCAGCCCCAGTGTCCAGCCTGGCCTTGGGCACTGCCAGGGATCCAGGGGCAGCCCCAGCTGCTCTGGGCACCTGTGCCAGGGCCTGCCCACCCTCCCAGGAACAATTCCTTCCCAATATCCCATCCATCCCTGCCCTCTGTCAGTGGGAAGCCATTCCCTGTGTCCTGTCCCTCCATCCCATGGGATATGAGGTTGGGGTAGCAGCCACAGGACGCAGAGGCCAGGAGAAGGAGCTGAGTGCTCGGGCACTGCAGTGACCCAGTCGTTCTGACAGAAGGAGCCCAGCTTACCTGGTAGAACCTGGGCAAGGCCAGGATGGCCCCTGGCAGGTCCTGCCTGCCCAGGTTGATGATCCTGGTGCTCTGCCCCGAGCCCAGGAAGTGCAGCTGCAGCGTGATGAGCCACGTCAGGCGGCGGCAGCGCAGCGCCTGCCGCACACACGAGTCCTGCAACAGAGCAGGGAGAGCTTCCAGGGGAGCTTGGAAACATCCCTGAGAGCAGCTGGGAGCTCTGCAGTGACTGACAGCACTACAGCTGAACATGCATCCTATTCCATCAGCATTAAACAAAGCTTCATTCCCACAAACACTTCCATCATAATCACGCTTGTGTTTAAATACTGTATTTGTTCTATCCTTGCTCATTAAGCACATGGTCCCTGCCCTGACAGTGGGGAACGCACCTGTAACCCCAGGGGTTAAAGCCTGAGCAGGGGCACACTCAGACACAGCCATGCTACTGGTGCCACTGGGCTGCAGAGACACAGATCCCCTCTGCCCTGGGCCCTGCACACCCTCCCTGGGGCAGCCCTCCCAGCCCAGCCCACTCCTCGTACTCCCAGTAAGCCATTCCACTCCATCTCACTTTACCTTGGAGTAACTTTCTGCTGCATCAATGAAGAGAGTCACAGCTTTCAGAAGTAGCTTCTTTAAATTTGGAACATCCTGAAGAGACTCCTCTGAAACAGGAAAAAAGAAGGAATAATCAATTATTTATAAAGGTGACAAAGTAAGTTACAAAACTCCCTCCCGGTGCCAAGTCTGTTCCCGGCGTTGTCTCATAAAGCACCAACAAATTAAACCAAAACTTATGTATTAAAAAAGCAGGAAGGAACACACTGCCTCTTCAGTTAATGGATCAAAGCTTTGCTGGAGCCTGGTTGAGTGATTGCAGACTGGAAAGAAACGCCAGCCAGAGATTTGTGGCAGATCCCAGCACTGACCATTGCCAGATCCATTCAGAAATGCCTTGGCACAGCTCCTGCTGTGGCTGCCCAGGCTGCAGAGCTCACCCTGCGGGTGCCACACGCACAGACACGACCCCCAGCACTTCACAGAACCCCCGCAAACCTGTCAGCTCAGTATGACTGTGTCACACCCTGAGGGCTGGGGGAGACCCAGAAGTGTCTGTCCCTGCTCCACGGGACGTACATTAGCAAAGAGCCCTGATCCCACCCCTCTGCAAACACCCGGGGAATGCTGGGGGCAGGAGCCTCCCCTGGCAGCTTCAGGGCAGTTTGGGGACACCGGGGAGCTCCTCCCCTCCCGTCCTGCTCACCCCAGGGCTGGCACTCGATGAGTTTGAGCTGGGTGCAGGCTGCAGCCTCGTGGTTCTGGCCGATCTCGCGGCACATGCTGAAGCACAGCGCGATCATGTTGTGCTTCTCGCTGTCGCCGGGCCGGCAGCGCTTGGTGTAGTCCAGCAGCGCCGCCTTCAGCGTCCCGCTCTGGGCACAGGGCGTCAGCACTGCTGCCCACCTCCTGCACCCACTCCTGCACCCACTCCTGCACCCTCCTCCTGCACCCACCTCCTGCACCCACTCCTGCACCCACCTCCTGCACCCACCTCCTGCACCCACCTCCTGCACCCTCCTCCCTCCTCCTGCACCCTCCTCCTGCACCCACTCCTGCACCCTCCTCCTGCACCCTCCAGCCACCCCTGCCCAAAAAGTCACTGCTGCACCCCAAAACCCAACAGCAGCCTCACATCCGTGCTCAGCTGGGTGTGAAAATCCAGCACCTGTGCGCTTCTTCACGTACAGGTATCAAAAGTGTGACACTTCTTTATGGCTTACTTAAACAAAGCTATCAATATTTATCGTTTTTAAAACCCCCATGAAACTTTAACTGCAAATAAAAGCAAAGCAGGACGTGAAAATGACAATGCCAAGTTTAAGTTTCAACCCTGCTCTCATTGTAGCCCTGAACTGATTAGGAAAAAATGGTTCAACTAAAATAAAAATAAACCCCAGCATTAATTTATTTCTATGAAACCTGACTCTTGATTCCTGCACCCAGGAAATAAAATGCCCAGACAACCTCACCCTGTGTAATCTGGGTGTGAATTTCTGATGCAGGCACACAATCCCTGCACGTTTGTCCCTCACATACCGGGTCCAGGTTCTTCCTCATGAGCACCTCGAAGTAGTGCTTCTGGTGCAGCAGCTCAAAGATGTAGGTCATCTCGTTGTACCTGCCAATGCCCGTCAGCAGGCGCACCTGGGGACACCCAGGGCACCTCAGGAGCTCCAGGGCAGTGCCACAATCCCCTCGCAGGCAGCCAGGGCTGTACACACTCCCTTGGAGCCACGGGGGAATCCTAAACCAACCCAAACCAACCCAAACTGCATCTATCCCACAGCAAGGTGAAAGGGCATCGTTTTATCACATAAAATTAAACAGTGAAGCTTTTGGCACTGACACCATTCCACTGGGCACGTCCCAGGCTTCAGGAGTTCCTTCAAGGCAGCAATTAAAGATGCCCAACAGCCCCGTGCCACAGAGCAGCCCGTGTCCCCAGCAGCTGAACCAGCCCTGGCCAGGCACTGCCAGCCCTGGCCACAGACACTGCCAGCCCTGGCCACAGACACTGCCAGCCCTGGCCACAGACACTCACCACCAGCCCAAACTCCTCCCGGGGAGCCAGGTGCTCCTCGGTGAGCAGCCGAGCTGCCTGCAGCACTCGTGTGATCCCCTCCATGTGACACGTCAGGCTGAAGCAGCTGTGGGCCAGGATCAGCAGCTCTGTGACTGAAGGGCAGAAGAATTCTGGTATTTCAGTTAAAGGGATGAGGAAGTGAATTATTGCCTCTCTGCAGAAGAGAGAAAACACAAAACGCACACAAAGCACAGCACCCCCACACAGAGCTTGCAGCCTCCTCCAGCAAGAGCTGACAAATGTGTAACACATCATCACTGCACTGCCTGCCAGCTCTGCACTTGGAAGGGCACCAGTTTTGCACTGGGGTTTGAAAAATTCAGTTTCTAACTGTGATGAGTAAGAACAAAGTCACAAAGTCACAACACCCCTCCTGTAACAAACCACGACAGCTCAGGTCACTCCCTGACTGCATTTCCCACCTCTTGCTTAGCACAAAAATCTGAATTTTGTTTGGATAATAAACCCTTAAGCAACACCCTTATCTACTGTGTACACCCTCAGCCCTCCTAATTGAGTATCAAATTTGAGATCAGCAGCAGAGCCTTCCCTTTGAGCTGTGAGTTTAAGCCAACAATTCCACCTTAGTTACACACAGGTTACACCAGGCAGGATTTGCCATTTACTCACTGCACGCCAGCTCCCCACGGGGGACTGAGGAGATCTTATCCAGTAACTTCATCCCAACCAAGGTGTGATCCTGGCACAGCTTGGCAAGCTGCAGGAGCTCCTGGCTCTCCACTGCAGGGTTCCAGACCTGCTTCTGCCCTGTGGCCAGAGAGAGAATTCTGTCACCACTGCCAGCTGTGCAGGAGAGAACTCCTATTATTTTTATTGTTAAGTAACAAACCCCAAACAAACCAACTGATATCATCCAGACTGACTGAGGACTTGGGATTACAATCCTAAAGACACTTTGGGTGTTATTGCTTAAATTTAACAGCAGAAAATGACTTTTTTGGCAGTTCAACACAACAAAATCCTACTGGACAATCATACAGCTGCCCCTCATTTTCCAAAGGAAAAAAGAAAGGGGAAATCCTTTTGTCCTGCTTTACACAGGGAAATGCACATGACATTCCCAAGTCAGATGATGTGGGGCAGCAAAGACCACAGTTAAAAATCCTTTTTTTTTAGAATGATTAAATTTATGTCCATAAAAATTCAGCCTTAACTACAGCAACACCACACTGGACACGGGAATAATGACAAATGAACATTTGCACAGAACTTTAGATAGGGCAGACAATGCTCACAGAGCAGAGCTGCCCAGACCCCCCTGGCTGTTCTCAGCCCTCTGTGAGTGCAGGGGCTGCTCTGGGACACACAAATCCCCCCACAGAGACCAAACCTGGCCTGTCCCCTCTTCCCTGTGCACAGACCAACCCCAGCCTGTCCCCTTTTCCCTGAGCACAGACCAAACCCAGCCTGTCCCCTTTTCCCTGGGCACAGACCAAACCCAGCTTGTCCCCTTTTCCCTGTGCACAGACCAAACCCAGCTTGTCCCCTTTTCCCTGGGCACAGACCAACCCCAGCCTGTCCCCTTTTCCCTGTGCACAGACCAAACCCAGCTTGTCCCCTTTTCCCTGGGCACAGACCAAACCCAGCTTGTCCCCTTTTCCCTGTGCACAGACCAAACCCAGCTTGTCCCCTTTTCCCTGGGCACAGACCAACCCCAGCCCATCCCACCTTTTCCCTGGGCACAGACTAACCCCAGCCCATCCCACCTTTTCCCTGAGCACAGACCAACCCCAGCCTGTCCCCCCTTTTCCCTGAGCACAGACCAACCCCAGCCCATCCCACCTTTTCCCTGGCACAGACCAACCCCAGCCCGTCCCACCTTTTCCCTGGGCCGAGGCCAGCAGCTCCTGGGTGATCTGCTGTGCCAGCAGTGGTGCCACGGTGGCCGGGGGCAGCCCCTGGCAGGCGATGAAGGCCTGGGCTCTGCGGCCGCGCTCGGGGCCCCGCCGGGCCAGGATGGCCACCAGCACCTCCTGTGGCTCCCGCAGCCACACCTCCCCAAAGGAGCAGCTCAGCTCCTGCAGGAGAATCAAACAACCCCAGTGAGAGCAGCTCAGGTCCTGCAGGAGCACCCAAACCAGGCTGTGCTCAGAGCAGGGACTGGCCAGGCTGAGCTGGGACCAGCCAGGCTGAGCTGGGGCTGGCTGGGCTCAGAGCAGGGACTGGCCAGTCTGGGCTCAGAGCAGGGACTGGCTGGGCTGGCAGTCAAACTCATCTCAGCACCTCATGCCCAGGAAGCCTCTGGAATTCCACACAAAGGGTCGGAATTTCACCCTTTGCAGCTCCTTGAGGCACCTGCTGAGACCTTCAGCCCCTTGTGCTGCCCTCCCCAGCCCCAGCAGAGCTGGCCCAAGGCCCTGGGCTCACCTTGGAGAGCTCGTAGAGGCACAGGACCTGCCTGCAGTAGCTCCTGCCATGGACACATTCCTCTGCCAGGGCCTTCAGCACTGCCACCACAGCATCATCCTCACAGCCCAGAGGGGTCCAATCCTCCAGGCTGGATGCTGGGAACAAAAAGACATCAATTCCTATCTCATAGAGACAGAGTAACACTTTTAAATTCTGTAACGCTTTCTCAGTCTTTGAAAACTGAGCTGTTGACACCTGTGATTTTTTAAATCTTACATTTGTTTCAGGGTACAAATGATGTAACAGAACACAAACATCCTCAATAATATCACAGCTATAAAATTTCTAAGCATAAGATTGAGTAAGGGTTCTGCAGCTCTCCTGATGGGTTAGGATATGCTCTTCTGTGTCTGTTCAGCATTAGAAAGGGATTTTTCAGCTGAAACTTACTCAGACTTCACAGACATGCAGAGAACTTTACAGATAAACATTCTCAGCCTTAGCCTTGCTATTAAACAAGAAACACCAAACCCTTCATAATGCAGAAAGGTGTTAGAAAAACACATTAATTAAAGCATTTCCTTGCTTCAGCTACAGAAAAAAAAAAAAATTAGAGCGTGTTTTCTAAAAGCAGGAACAGGGATAAAGCCCAGTGCTGCGTTGCTGGGCCAGAACTGAGAGCTGTAACAAATGAAAGGTTCAGGATCTATGAGACTGTACACAGGGGCAACGTGCATGGCCAGGCTTCACACTGCTTTCAGAAGAGCATTTCTGAGCCAGGGAGAGGCAGCAGGAGGAGGTCAGACTCTGCAGGGGCTCTGGGGGGATGCAGAGAGGGAGGAGAGGCAGGGCAGGGGCTCAGTCAGGGTCACTCACTGCCGGCGGCTCCGCTGCCCCGCGCTGTCCCCGCTCCGGCCGCCAGCAGGGCCCGCACCTCGGGCTGCAGCTGCTCCAGCCCGGCCTCCCCCGAGGCCAGGGCCCGGCAGTGCAGCACCAGGGCCACGTCCCTGTGCCACAGCTGGAAGTAGTGGCACACGCGGGTGGCCTCGTGCACGCCGCCCTGGTCCAGCAGGGCGCCCAGCAGCGCGGCCAGCGCCGCCCGCTCCGCGGCCCCCAGCGCCGCCCGCGCCTCCCCGGCGGCCAGGGCCCGCAGCCCGTGGGGCCCCGCCGTGCCCAGGGCCGGCAGATGGGCAAAGGAGAACTGCTGGGCCAGGCTGGCCAAGCACGGGGCCCCGGGACACGGGCGCTGCCCCGAGCCCTCGGCCAGCGGCGCTCGCCGAGCCACGCGGCACTGCCAGATCTGCTTCTCCAGCTCCTGCAGCTCCTGCACGGCCACCTCGGGCTCCTTGGCCAGCCAGTGCCCAGCCAGGGTGAGCAGCAGCTCTCTCTCCATGATGCTGGTTGTCTTCTCCTGCCCTGGGGGCTCCCACACGTCCTTGGCCTGCTGGAGGAAGAACCCCGCTGCGGCTCGGCTGCAGATGGAATGTTTGCTGAAGGTGTCGTTGCACTTTTTCCAGAACTCAGCTCTTGTCTGGGTTTGATGCCACTGTCCAGCATCTCTTAAATTATGTAGATCCCTCAGAACCTGTAAAATCCACAAAGGTTTATCACAATTGTCTTTCCAAGAAAGAAAACCCCAACTCACACAGGACGGCCAGCACTGAAACCCTGGATTTAGGTAAGTGCCCCAATATGCAACAAGTCACAGAACTGGTTTGGGAAGGGACCTTAAAGATCATCTCCTTCCACCCCCTGATGGACAAACCCATCTATTTTGCTTCCCAAAGAAAACTGATTGCATACAAATAAAAACAGGAAGAGAATTAGGACAGGTGTGCTGTACTCTGCAGCTCAGCATTTACAGCCTGTGTGTTGCTGCACTAGCACTTAAAATAAAAAATTACTTAACAAAAAAATTCATGTTTCAGGAAGGCTGAGAAGTTGCATCCTTGATCCTGGCAGCAGCAGGAAGAAGAGGTGACTGTCACTAACTGCACTGTACCTCGTGTGTGACAATGCTGTCCACGGGCAGCTCAGCCAGGGCTGCCACCTCCCGAGCCAGGCTGAACATTCCCTTCTCCTGCAGCTGCTCCAGAATGGAGCTGCACTCCCCCTGGAACGCCTCCAGGCTGCAGGAGGTCAAGATGGAGCGGCTGATGGAGATGGAGGAGTCCCTCAGGGCCTCACTGAGGGCACAGAGTCTCTTCAGGTGGGGGCCTGGGTTAGAGAGAACAAAGAGCTCAGGGAAGCTGGGTCTGAACCCCAGGGAAGGCTGAGCTTCCCCCAGGAGCCAGCCCTGGCCGAAGGCCTGGGTTCACGCTGTCCTCACCATCCAGCAGGAGGTTCTCTGCTGCAGCAAAGAGCTGCAGGAGCTTGCCCAGCTCATAGTCTGTGTGGCACTGCTGCAGCATCAGCTCCAGGAGGAACAGGGCCTGCGAGCGCAGCCACGGCGCCGGCACCTCGGGAGCTGCTCCTCCTGCAGCCCCCAGCTGTGGGAACCAAGGGGCTCAGGGTCAGGGGTCCCTCTGCCCTGCACTGGGGTGGCAGTGGGAATGCACCAGCTCTGTCCCTCCTCAGGGAACAAGGAGCTGCCACCCCCGAGGTGTGCGGAGCTGAAGGTGGGACATTCACAGCAGGGTGACCAGGGTGACACCAGACACTGCTGATGGCCAGGGGAGGTGACAGAGTGAGCAGCAGTGGGCAGACAGAATGAATTGTTAGGCAAACAGCCCCTGTCACTGCTGGGAAAGGGAACTGAGCCCCACATCCAGGAAGGAAAACCACTCATGACAGGGAATGTTAGTCAGCAGCATGTTCAGGGAACCAGAAAACTGGGATGGAAAGGCAAGGCTTGTTAAAACATCTGCACTGAGAGACAAGGAGCAGTGTGTGAAAACACTCTGCTCCTCTTAGCCAGCTGCCAAATCCCAGCAATGACATTTACAGAATATTTGTTTCCTTACTTTTGTGAGGCTTTCCTGAAATTTGTCCAGTTTGGTTTTAGCTTCGTTGTACTTTTTACAGTTCATGCACAGCTCGTACATCTCCAGGATGTGCAGCAAAGGGGAATCCTTTAAGACATAAAACCAGATGATAATAAATTCCCAAAAGTACCTCGATAAATGAATCATACTTTAAAAAATCATCTATTATTTCATTCGATAAATGTAGAATTTGTCTCCCTCAGCAGCAGAACGATGAAGTTTTAATTTATTAAAATTGCATGCAAGGTTGATGCAGGATTTAAAAATCTGTGATAATTGGAAGAACTTTCAATTTGACTGGGTATTTCAGTGGATAGCCAGGCTATCCTTGGCACAAAGCAAGATAAAGGGGGATTTACAGGCCCAGGAGGTGTGAGACACATCAAATATACCCCTGAAAGCACATTCCCTCACCTTTAAAAAGAGCTGGAAGCCATTGAGAAGTGTTTTAGTCTTTTGCTTCCTCAAGAAGACCTTCCAGATGACAGCAAGGTCCTGCAGGTCCCACTGGGGACTCTCTGCCCAGCTCTGGGTGTGGGCAGTGGCCTCAGCCCTGGTGGCACCATCCACAGAAGTGATGATCCAAACACAGAGGCAGGAGATGAGGTTTGCATCCTGGAAATGCCAAAGGGATGGGTTTGTACCCCACCTCCGTGGTGAAGGGGTCACACTGTGCACAGCTAGCACTCAAACACACCACCAGATTTAACGCCAGCACGGATCAGCCTCGTGGCAGAGCCGGGCACAGCCAGCAGCTGCCAGTAATTATCTCCCACGATAATTAATGAAGTGCAGACTCACGGGGCAGCAGGCTGCCAGCACGCTGAGGATGGGGGCGTGTGCCCTGAGCCCTTCAGCCAGCAGGAACCAGGAGGGGCTGGCCTTCTCCTGGCACTGCAGCAGCACCTGGAACAGGCTCCCTGGCAGGGCAGCGCCTGGCTCAGCGCCCAGCAGCTTCCCCAGGGCCAGCACCAGGTGATCCTGGACCACGGCAGGGAAATCCTGCAGCAGGGGAACGACCTGTTGGGAAAACAGCACCAAAACCTGGTGAGGCCCAGAGGGGATGGGGCAGGAGGATGGAAGCACTGAATACACAAAGACAAAACACTCTCCAAATTCAGTTTTTAGAACAACTTTGGAGACCTAGACAGGAAAAAGGGTTCTGCAGGTGTGAATTATTCTAATGAAAGCTCATCCTTTTCCACAAAGCTCAAATGTCTCCTAGAGAGCCTCAGCTCTGTTCTCTTGGAGTGAAGCAACAGAGCATGAAAAGGGTCTACTCAGGTGCCTTTGTGGAGTTACAGATTCTTCAAAACAACAAGGAGATCCAAGTTAAAATCCTGGGCCTGCTAAGCATCATCTTACCTGGAACTACCCAGCTAGCTTCCTCACATGACTTTTCCCAATTACTTTTATTGGAGTATTTTATTCATTTTTAAATCACCTTCAAAACCAAAGGTGGAAGATTTGGCTTCTCAAAGGTTTAAGTATCTTTACCAAAAAATCAATTTGAGTTTTGAAAGGAAAGAAGGGTGGCTTTATTATAACTTACACTGAACATCTGGCAACTCTTCAATTTAAAAAAAAGCAGTAACTACTTGAGTTAACTAGTTTAGTTTAAATTAAATTTACATTAAATTTACAAGTGTGACTGCAAGGGAAGGGCCACCACAGTCCCAGGGTATGGACAACCCAAGAGAACCAAAACCCAGGAACTGCTGAGGCTCCTGCTGCCTCCACACTGGGACATTCTCTTGCTCCAAGACCCAGGTTAAGGCACAGGCAGCTCACCTGGGCTGGCTGGTGGCCGTAGAGCTGGCTCTGGATCAGGAACTGCAGCCACTCGTTGGATTTGGCACATTCCCTCAGGAAGGACGTGCTCAGCTCCAGGCTGTGGAGTTTGCAGAACTGCATGACCAAGGACCACTGCCTTCTGGAGTCACTGGATGTCCTGCAGGGAATTCAGAGAGCTCCAGTGACCTGCAGGACCTGCAGCAGGTGCTCAGTGACCCTGGGAGCAGAGGCACTGCCAGGGGCTCACTGCAGCCAGGTCACTGCCCTGCCCTGCCCTCTTTGGGACTATCTGACACACAAATAACACCAGTCAGAGCTCAGCCTCCATTTCCCAGATAACCCCCCAAAGCAGGCTGCTCTCACCTCTTTATTCCTTGGTGCTCAATGCCATCCCAGAAGGCTTCTTCCAAGGAGGGCAGAACTGCTGCTGCTGCTGCTTTGTCACCATCAGCCAACTTTGTTAACTTCTCAACTGTTTAAAAGAACACATTCCTGAGGTGTTATTTGGGATCAGAGCCAGGGCAGCATTTTCAGGAGTAGCAGCAGCTTCCTAGTTGGGAAAGCAGACAGCTGTGGCCCTAGAGTTAGAAATTCAACTTTCTGAAGTTATTTCTAGGATAAATTTAATTTCCCTACAGCTTTGAACACATGATCCCCTGCAGGTGTAAGACAGTTTCGAAATAAGAAGGAGAAAGGAGATTTGGCAATGGATTTGTTTAACTCTCTGTAATAATATTATTACAACTGAACCTCACTAATATCAGTCTTAGGCAGCTGCTGGAAGGTGTCTGTTAGATCCTGATACAGGCTGGATCAGTCTTCCTGCCTTATTTGACACTACAGGATCAAAATGCACCTTCAAAATTAGCAAAAAAACCAAGAACAAAACAAAGGAACAAAAGAACTTCTAAGTTCTTCATGCTTTTACTGCACTGCTGTTGCCTCATGTCTCAGGGGTCACCAATTGCTGTCACTGGAGTCCCCTCAGGGTGAATCAGCACTCTTGACTCCAATATCAGAAGGCTGATATTATTTATTAAAATTACTCCATTGTTCAGAAGGATTTGGGCTATTTCTGCCCAGGTACAGAGCTGGCATCTTGCTTCTTCCAGCTCCATACCCAAAGGTGTAATAATGCCAGAAAATGTTTACAAAGTCAGAGAGCAATTCTTTATATCATAGGTTGAGAAAAGCAAACCTCATCTCCCATACTGGGAGACAGGGCAAAGGAATGCAGTTTGTCCTTGAAACACACACACAAAGATTTGAGATCTCCAGAGAAAACAAGCTTTCCCATGGAAGAAAAAACTCAGCAAGTTTGCATTCAAGCAACTTCTAAAATGCCCAGTGACACCCTGCTGAGCCAGCAGGCAGCCTCTCTGCATCCCTCCCTGCTTCTCTTACCAAAAAACCCGCAGCCCCCACTGAAGCAGACAGGACACCCTTACCCAGGGAGTCCCTGGAGGGGCTGTGAGGAGAGCCCTCCCTGCTGCTCCTGGGGCTGAGCAGCATCCTTGCAGCTCTCAGGTCCACGCGCAGCCCCAGGCTGTCCAGCCCCAGCAGCTCCAGGAAGCAGACGCAGGCTGCCACCACCGAGGGGACGCTGCAGCAGGACACAGCCAAAGCCCGAGCCTCCCGTGCTGCCTGCTGGATCCTGCAAGGAGCAGCACACAGGCCTGAGTGACCCTCTCCCAGCACCAGCCCTCCCCAGGCAAACGAGCACCTGCGGGGTTCGCTGAGCTCATCAACAGCAGAGAGAATTACGAGCCAAAAGTTTCGTATTTATAAAAAATGTGGGGGTGAGAATGAAGGCTCACACGTGATAAGCAGAGTTTGAGATTTAACACAGTTGTCAAAAACTAAAGGTAGTGGAATTGGTGTTCTAATTATAAAGCACCCCCTCAGCAGCTGAGGGCACAAGGAGCCTTTGCAGGGTTTACAATCCACTGCAGCACCAGGAGCCTGAGTCTGACCTGCAGATGGTGCTAAGAGAAAAATGTACCCAAAGGGTTTTTCCACAGCAGTCACTGAAATAATCCTGTATGCCTGACTGTCTGTTAAACCATGACTGCATTCTACATTAACGTGTGTTTCCCTTTTTGCCCCAGTTTTACCTGTTTACACTAGAGAAAATGATCTGTGTGGAAAGGATGGAGAGAAACAAACAGTGACTAATACACAAACCAGACATTCCAGAAACAAAGTGAGATTTGTTCTAATTCCAACAGTAAACAGTGAATTTCACGTATTCAAGCAAGATGTGTCACTCCACTATACCCTTCTGAACCCCTGATTTTGAAGCTTCACCCAGAACACTTAATTCCATCAACCTCCAGCGCATTTTTTGCCTTGCTAATTAAACTAAAGAAGTGCCACCATTAGGAAATGCCAAAGAAAAGGGGCAATTTCCTATGAAATCACCTAGGGGCTCAAGTTCCTAACAGAAGAGCCCAGCCACGTTTGATCTGAGTGGATCTGATTTTGCTTCCCTTGTGCAGATTTGCAGATTACTGAGGTAATTCCAAAGAAAGCTCGCCTCCTTTCAGGTGACACTTGATTTCTAACCCTTAGGACACCCCAGCTCCCCTGCTCAGCACTCTGGGAGGATGGATCCCCCCTGTGCCCATCTGTCCCTGCTGAGGACACTCACAGCTGCCGGGGGGCTTTGCTCCTGGCCAGCTGCTGGCCCAGGAAGGTGCCGAAGGCGAAGGCGGGCCGGCCGTGCAGCAGGTAGAACAGGAACTCCAGCCTCTCCACCACGGCGTGCCTGCCCACCAGCTGGGGGCTGGAGAAGTGGGGCAGCTCGCTCCAGGCATCTGGGAACAGCAGAGCAGCTCTGTCAGGGCACAGCTCAACTCAGCACCAGCGGTGTGCAGCTGCACAACCTCAGGTGGGAACAAACGCGGCTCCTCCGGCCCTGACTCGGGTCGTGGCACACCCAAAACCACACTGAAATCCCACTCCTCATTGGAAAACCAGAGCTCTGCACCACCTCAGCTTGATTTTAAAAGAAAACATTGTTTGCTATCTTGTATTTGGAAAAAGTTCAGCCTGTGAAGAGCTTAATGCGAAAATCTAGAATTCTAGTTCAAAACCCAATTTTAGTAAATTACACTACTTTTCTTGCGAAAGAAATGGCCTTTTGAGTAAATTTATCTGCCAAATAATTGCCCTGGAGCATAATTTATTTTAGGTGTTCAGGCTAGGAAAGCATGTAAACCTTGGCAAGGGACATACCTGACACAGCAAGAGTGTTTGTTGACTGCCATCCAAATAATTTCGTAGGATCAAAGGGCATTAATGACTGAAAGATCAGAAATAAAATAAATTGAGGCAGCTTAAGGATTTCACGTCACTGTCCTGTAACTCTCAATTTCTAATTTTCTTACTGTTACAAACATTTTAAAATTTAAATAGTGTCATTTCTGCAATATTAAACACTCTGCCCACTGAACATTACAAGAACATCCCTCCCTGAAACTCCAGCACTGCAAACTCACAGGGTGCAGTGAGCACTGGAAAAAGCAGCTCAGGATGAAGCTGTGAACTTCAGCTCCAGGATCCCAAAGAAACAACCCCTGGCCCCCACCCCCAGGCTTTAGCTGCAAACAAACTCCCCTGTCCTTGCCTCTCTGTGTACCTGCAGAAGGTGGTAGAGAGAGATGTCAGGAGGCAAAATCCCATGAGCAGTGCAGGAGGGAAAGAGAGCAGCCTTGAGCTTGGGGTAAGGGGTCAAGGCCATTTTTAAGAGCTGTGGATCAACTTTCTTCAGAGGTTTTTCTGTATCTTCGTTCTGAAGGACCTACATTGCAAGGAAGCAAAATTAATTAGCAGGAAACTGCATTTAGTAACGACAAAACAATTTTGGGGTGTGCTGTTCTACCCCACAGGGATTTGACACACAGTGACAACACAGAAAGTATCATCTTTTTTCCTGTAAAATGCTTTTAGGTTGTATCAGACCCATCTTCTCCAGCACCTGATGCTGCAGGGGACTGTGCTGTGGATCAAGACTCTCTGGTCACCCCCTCTGCTGCAGCATTTTTCTGTCAAAGGGGGCATTTTTTACCAAAGCCATGAGTGCAGCAAAGGAAGCAGCAGGACAGGGGGACAGAGGCAGTACCTGGTCGATGCCCCCAGGCCCATACACTGTGGTGGCCAGGGCCAGCAGGGTCCTGCCCTCCAGCAGGATGCTGCTCACACCCCCCTGGCTGCTGGGAATCAGCATCTGAGCGTTGGCCAGACTCGCCTGGAAAATCATCTTGGGATCTTCAAAGGAAAAAAAAGTGACATTTAATTCCACGTAAAGCCAGTATCAAATCATCAGTCACACATTACAGCTGTCCTCTGACTGTGAAAAATGCTGAATTTTCTACTTTTTGCTGTCCATACTGTTTTCCTCACTTTGCCTATAAACACAGGTAAGATGAGCTGAGGTTTACCAAGCTTCCCCTGTTCAAGCCACAGCTTTGCCTACTCAGACTGACTGGGGTTGAGCCCCACACTTTAGCACTGGAGTGGTTCAATTCTTTATCCTACACTGACCATGCTTTCTAAAAAAAGCTCCACCTGGGATTATTTTTGTCTCTGTTAACCTGTGACTCTGCAGAAGATGAAATGTTTAGAGAGTGCAGTGAGTTAGGGGCACTAATTCTACTGGTCTTCAGTAAAGCAAACACATAATCCAAGAGCAGAGAAATCAAAATGCACCACAGGGACTAGAGGAAGGTTTAATTTTAATGTGAAGTGTGTTTTCTTATGAATTATCCTTCTGTTCAACCTGCTGGGAATGTAACTGAACTGGAGATAATGATGATTACACACAGAGTAATTCTCACTCTGTGCAGTCTCCAGATCTTTAAGCACAGTTCAAGCAGGAATTACACTCCAGATTTCAGAGATGAGGAAGTGATGGCCAGGGAGGTGGCTGGCCATAGCCAGAGGGTTTGCAGCAGAGCAGAGCTTGAATCCAGCTGTGCCAAAGCCTGGCCTAGGGCAGGAAGAGCAGCCCCGCTCTGGAGGGAGATTCCTACCTCGGGGATTGCTGGCAACCCCTCGGCACTGCACCAGGAACTCAAACCAGGGATGTGCCTCCTGCAGCTCCTTGCTCCCCAGGACAGGGCAGTTGGAAGGGGTTAAACTGGAAATAAATGAGCAGCAGAGTGAAAACACAGCATTAGTAACCACTGATGGAGCACAGCATTAAAGATCTGCAGCATCTCATGGGTGTTAATGCCAAATACAAGTGGTTAGACAAATAACCAGAAAATGAGGTACTGGCTTTTTTTCTGGTCTACTTCTACATCCCTGATAATTCCAGTGTTAGACTGGAGTTTGAGCTCAGAAATTTTAATTGCCAAGTATCCATTAAGTGGGAAGTATCCATATAGCTCCCATAGCTAATACTGGTACCACCTTCAAATCCCAACTAACTCTAGTTTAGGTGGAAACCAGCAATTTCCTTATCTGTGAATATATCAGGAGGACACTCTTGTGCTCAAGAGAGTTCCTGAATTCTGAGTTTCTGGAAAGCAACTTGTCTTGGCTCATTTAGGATTGTATTGCTTACAGCATTATACTAATTACAGCTGTAATTATTTCCTTTCATGACTGACACACAAATTAATATTAATCTGAATAAAGCTTCAAAATACAGCTGAAAATCTCACACACTGCCCCAGAGTTTCTGGTAAATGACACTGCCAGGGCTGAGGAAAACTCTCCCCACCAACTGTCCAAACTGCTTCCTTCTTTGAATCTGGGATCCCTCATGGGATTTGAGGGATGGGAAGCATTCCTACCTGTAATAGTCCAGGTAAGTGTACAGCAGGTACTGCAGGCTGTGCTCCAGGCAGTGGAGGACAAACTGAGCATGGAAGTCCAGGCCACTGGCAGTGCTGTATTTTGGAACAGGGTGAGGATTCTGCAGGACTCCCCCCAGGCATGACAACCTCTGGAGCAGGAGCTCGAAATCTTCCAGCTCAGAACGGACAAAAATTCCCTTTCTGTCAGAAAAAACCAGCACAGATACTGATCACACAGTTCTCTTAGACAAGTTCTGATGGGTGTTTTCAGCTCAGAATTAGAGCAGACCTTTCCCTCTCAGGGATTCATTCCCTACTGAGGCAAACACAGCCAAATCCATCTGCCTGTGCCCCACCAACTCTGTGTTACTGCAGGTCTCTGCCCAGAATGAGGTGTGAACAGTGAAACTCTCAGAATTTCCTCCCCTGCATTAAAGTGGGCATCACGAATACAACCACTGGGAAACATCCAAGGGCTGAGGGAGGAGTGCTCTTGCTCTCATGGCTCTTACTGTTTTCAGATAACTGAAAGTAGAAGACTAAAATCACATTTATCAATGGATTTATGCTGTTGCCAAAAAGAGCAGTGTAAAAATTATTATGTATCAAGGATTTTATTTCTGATTTTGGCTTCACACAGGAAGGAGAGTGTGAAGCCTTGGGGGCCCTACCTGGCCAGCTTGTTCAGGATGTCCTGTCTCATGTAGGTGCTGCATAGAGTGCTCCTGTCAACGATGTCAGGGCTCAGGGGGGGCCAGGCAGCTCGGCCACATGGAGCCTGGCTGGGCTCTGACTCCTCAATCCAGGAACAAATACTGAACCAGTCATGCTGGGCTGTCAGGTGCATCCAGAGAACCTCAGGACTGCAGGTCTTGAGCTCTGTGTTTCAAAAAGGCAAATGGATGAAACCAGCACACACAAACACTCCTGAGGGAAATACTGATATTTTCTTAGAGAACTGTGGAATGGTTTGGGCTGGGACCTTAAAGAGCATCCAGTTCCTTGGGCAGGGACACCTTTCACTATCCCAGGGTGCTCCAAGCCCCATCCAGCCTGGCCTTGGGCACTTCCAGGGATCCAGGGGCAGGCACAGCTGCTCTGGGCACCTGTGCCAGGGCCTCATCTCCTCCCAGGAACAATTCCTGCCCAATATCCCATCCATCCCTGCCCTCTGGCAGTGGGAAGCCATTCCCTGTGTCCTGTTCCCCCAGGTACCCATTTTTAATGAACAGTTGCCAATCTGACGCTGAGATCAAGGGTATTGTTCCAGCTTTTGGAGCTTCAGAGCTGGACGCAGTTCCCCAGGGCAGGGAGTGGGACAGGAGTGGCAGAGGGTGGCATTCACACGTGGCCATGCCTCAGGCAAGTCCCTTCCAGCTACTTCCCAACTCCTCTGTGCAGGAAGAGCCCAGATCCAGGCTGGGGTAGGGTGGAACCCACTTTCAGGGACACAAGTGACCTGTGTGCCCGTGCCAGCCCCAGGCAGCGGCCGCAGGCCGTGCCAGAGATCCCCGTGGCCAGCTGAAGCCCCCAGTGGGGCAGCACTTGCCTTGGCGTGGTTTCCTGGGGAGCAGCACCATCTCCTGCAGCAGCTCATCCCACCAGAGAGCCCAGTCCAGCATCAGCCTGAGCCTGGTGCTGCCCCGGCCCAGCCGCGAGCCCAGCGCTGCGCGGTGCCTGCAGAGCTCCTGCTCTCTCCTCCAGCTGAAACTGCTGAAACTGCAACAGGCTGGGCTCAGCTGGGCTCAGCTGGGCTCAACACAACCAACACCAGCCCAGGAAGGCTCAGCAAAGCGCCCAGCCTGCGAGGGCCAGAGGGCCTGACTTGAGCTCCAGGTTTGGGAAGTAAAGAACTGCCTCATTTTTCCAGAGCTGACACAACAAATGATGAGTATCATAACAGTTTTACTGTTCTTTAACTGTAAAAATATTTTCTAGGTTGGTTAGTTTGCTGTATTACAGACATCATGGATCAAAAACAGAGCGAACATCTGAACATGAATAATTGAGTAGTAACTCTAATATTATTATTAAAAATGCTCAGGTTGAAGCAGAAGAGCTCTGTCACCCTCACAATAGTTTGTCATGACTCACAGAACAGTTTGTCATGAGAGAACATGACAGCAACTGCTACATTAATGAGAAAATTACTCAGGCCCCACACTGACTCTGCCTTCTGCAAATGAAGACCAGTGTGAAATTAATGAAATTAAAGACAGTATTTGTTAGTGCAGTAAATCTCACAGAACTTAGAATCCAGCACATTTTAAATCCTATTAACGCTATTAATTAATAATTAAAATTAATAACCCACATTACCTGGAAAGAGACTGAGTCTCTTCATTTTCCTGGAAGGATTCTGAGTAGAAGCTTTCAACCTGATGCACAAAGTCTATAATTTTCTTCTCTTTTTCAGAAAAATAATTTTCCTCTTGTAAGACTTTCACCTGTAATTCAAATTAAAATGTTACCTCCAAGTAAAGAAGTATTACCTCCAGTTGTCCCCAGTTTTTGTCTATGTTTAATATATTCAAGTTGTAAATGATCTTGCAAGTGCAAACAATTAACCAACTGCAGGGAAAAAATGCTGGAAGCAGAGGGCAATACACTTCAATGACAAGAGGACTCCAGACTGTGTGAGAGAACCAGATCAGAGCCAGGACAAATAAATGACATTTTACCAGCTCTGCACTTTAACTGCAGATGCAAAGGGACAGGGATGCTTCAGGGAGGGTGCAGGTAAAGCCCTGGCTGCCTCTGCTCTGAAGGGCAGCTCAGCCAGGGGCTTCTCTCAGCACAAGCACACCCAGGGCTGAGCTCAGAGCTGAGCTTTGCTGAGCTGGGCTGTGCTGCACTCACCAGGAGCTCCCTCACGTGCCTGTCCTGGGTGTGGAAGCAGATCTTGTGCAGCTCCTGCCTCACGTCGAAGCCCTGCCATGAAGGAGACCCTCACTGTAAAATGTGCCCACAGAGTACACTGAGAGGATCAGACACAGGATAAACACAGCTGCTTTCCTTCCAAAGCACACAACCCTGACCAACAGGCCTGTGCCAGTGCCTGCACCAGCTCCCACAGGGATGTCCCTGGTGTCCCCAAACCCTGGGACACCCCCCAGGCAGAGCCACCCTCACTCTGCTGCTCAGCACCTCAGCCAACACACACCCAGCTCCTGCAGCAGCTCCTCCAACAAGCCAATTCCCAGTGTAATTCCAGCTGTTTCTGGTGGGATCAACCCATCCCCAGGACCCTGAGGAGCTCCCATGCTCCTGCACAGTGCCAGGCAGGAGGAACCCCCCTGAACACCTCTCACCATGTTCCTCAGCAGCTCTGAGGCCTCCCTGGTGTTGCCCTTCAGCAGGCAGTCGTAGACCAGGCTCAAACCTGTCTGGATAAACTCCTGGAGACTCTCAGCAGGATGCTGCTGCCTTCGGAAGAAGATCTGGGCCTCTGGAATTTTGTTGCTCAGGATGGCCTCAGCAATGACTTCCTAAAGGGAAAAGCATGGAAAAAACTGATCTAGATCATCCCTACGTTCATTTTCTTCCCCAGAACTTTAAGGTATTTCCCACATAAATGATCTCCTTATATAAACTTCATCACAGCAGTAAAAACTGGGTTACTTATTTTCACCTCTGGAGTCAGTTTTTCCCATTTTTGGCTCTCTTCTATCTCAGGCAGGTCTTCATCCAGGTCAGCTTCTGTGTGCCCTGGAGTCATCGGTGGTCGAGGATATTTCCTCAGGAATTTTCTCAGTTTAATGATGTAATCAGTTAAAATATCTGCAGCCTTCTGCAGGAATTCATCAGGTTCTGCCAAAAGCATCCAAAGTCAAATGGGAATGAACAGACAGGATTTTATTGTGCAGCAATGCTGAATTAATAAATGTGCTGATGAATGAACAGAAACCCCTCAGAGGGAAGAGCAGATCAGCTCTGTCCCCTGTACAGGCAGTGACAGCCCAGCCCTCCCAGCACCCTGTCAGGACACAGCCACAACCCCACAGAGCTCCCTGCCCTCACTGAGGGGTTTTCCTGCCCAGGGACCAGTAAAAGAGAACTGAAATTTTGTATTAATCCAACCAATTATTAGTCAGGTAAGTCAAATCTAAAACACAGGGATGAACATCTTGCACTCACTTAATGCTAGTATTTTTACGTTAATTCTAGGCCAATTTAAGCTTTTAATTAAAAGAATTAGTTGTTCCTACTTACTTAAATGATGACACATTACTAGATAAGACCCAGCAGGAGAGATCTTACCCTCTGTGTGCACAAAGATTTCCTCCAGCTGCTTGGTCAGGAAAGTCAGGGTGAGGTTCAGGAGCTGCTCAGAGAAGTGTTTGCTGTGAGGCTCCATATCATTGTCTTGGATTGCTGAGCAGAGCAAGTTTAAAGCTGGCCTGAGCTCCTCCAAATCTGCAATGGTTCCAGGAACAGTTCACACATCTGCATCCTACACTCAGCCATGGGGACAAAGGGATGACAAACCTCTGAGCAGCTGCAGGTTCTTCACTTACTTCTCAGGTAGGACTGGGAGGCCCCATCCCCAGGCTGCTCAGGCCCAGGGCAGGCTGCAGACAGACTGAAAACACTTTCTTTGCTTTTTAAAAACAAGTCCACTGTGTCCAGCTGGTGATTCTCCAAACCTGCCTAGACAAACATGAAACAGAACAACTAAGCATGGATTTAAACCCACAGACTGTGCACTTACTGCTGGGACTCTTACTCCATGCTCAGTGACAAAGTACACAGGCAGAAAACCAGAGGGGATTTAAACTCTGTGTGCAGCACCTGCAGCCTGAAATAACAAGGTGACCTGCACAGTACCTGCCAGGCTCCCCTCAAACCCTGCCCTGTATCTTCATACACAAAATGTTACTGCAGCAATATGAAGTAAATACTAGGAAAATCAGGACTCTGAATAAGCTTACAGTAATTTTATAGGAACAGTACAATAAACCCAGAAATCCAGTTCCAAGGATTTCTTTTCATATTTAACATTTTGCAAGAGGACAAAAACTGCTGCAGAAACTGGCAAAATTGCTTTTGTGCAATTAAGAGGGAATTTTGATCACTGCTTTGTTCTCTTTTATTTTATTAATGTGCATTCACTTTGCTGCTGGATTTCTTCCCTTGGGTTACTCATCTGCTCAGGGTTTTACTGTTTATTTAATAACTAAACCACTTCCTTTTGCCCCTAGGTTTGAAGCACAATTTTAATTGTGTCTAAACCCATGCTGGCATTGCTAAACTGCATTCAATACTTGAAACAAGATGAGGCAGCTCTCCTTACCTCGAGGGCCTGGATGGGAATGGAGCACCTCTCCCAGCCATTGAGGTGGCACACGGAATCCACGGCGCCAGCGCTGCCGAACATCATCAGCCTGGTCAGAAACTCCTCCTGACTTACACCAAACAGGACCAGGGACAGACCACGCTCTGAATGACACAACCAAGCCATTAGTAAAGACAGAGCAGCCACTTTTTGGGCAGCAGCATTTCTGCCCACTGCTGCTTCCAGAAGAGAGAGGCAAAGCTGCAGCGGCTCTGTTTGGATTTCACCCGAGCAGGAATGCAGTGGAAGTCACCCAACAGCAGGCAGGTAAAACACTAAAAACCCCTAAAGCAGCTGTCTCAGGACAGTTTATGAGCCCTCACCTGTCAGCAGCAGACACAGTGGCACCTCTGCACTGCACTCCACATAGACACTGCTTCTGCCGAAGTGGGAACACGTCACGTCCTGGGACTCAAAATCCCAGAGCACCAGAGACAGCCCCGTGTCCTGTGCCAGCACCACAAACACAGCTTTAGCTCCAGTCACCAGCTTGCACTCCAGTTTCACCATCTCCTGGGGTGCTCCCACGGGGATTTGTGCCCACTGCTGTCCTGCATCCCCACGGGCTGCACCCTGGCCTTGCAGTGCCTGGGCAGCCGCCCACGTCACAGCCCGGGGAACAAAGGCCACCATCCTCTCTGCATCCTCACAAATTTCAGGATCATGACCTTCAAGATGGGTAAAAAACTGATACCAGGGCAAATTCAAGTCGTTCACCAAATCTGGAGAGCCTGGTGTTCTCCTTCTCCTTACTCTGTCCCACAGTGAGGATAAGTGTGCCTTCCAGGACCTGCAGAGGGGACAGGCACCTCTTACACCAGGTACTGCTCCAAGAACGAGGCAGGTAAAGCTTTCTCAGTCAAATAAAATGCACTTTGAGGTTATAAAATCCATCCAGCATCCCACATTTTAACCTTACCATGGCCTCTTTATTTGCATTTAAATACTCCCTGTAGCCAAGCTGAGTGATCACAGCTGCATCAGCTGACGACATGTTTAGCATTTTTAGTAAAAAGTTTTCTTTTCCTCACAGAAAGTGCCCCCTCAGTTAAAAAATAGTAGAACAGAATTAATTTCAGAACTGAGTCTTTCTCACCTACACATCAAGTTATAACTGGCATGCATTATTAGTATCAGTACTCTAAGACTTAGAGGTAACCCTCAAGCAGCAATTCCTGTTTGGAAGCTGTCCAATGCTGTACATAAAGCTGTCTTGGTCCACCCTAAATTCAAAAGATTTACAGCAGAATGGGCTGATTTTACCTGTCACAACCACAACTGAAAAAACAGATCAGCAGTTTATTATCAGTGACCCAAAGGAGGCAAAGCCCAGCCTGTGTCAGGAGGTTCTTCCCTTCTGTACCTGTCTGTGCGGAAAGGCAGCGACAGGAGCTCCATGCTGTGCTCAGAACTGGCCAGGTCATCCTCATCCAGTCCCTCTGGAGGCTTCACTGGGAGATTTTCAGGATCTCTCTTACAGAGCAGATGTTCAGGGAACTGTCTGTAAAGAAATAAATATGAAATTTCACCTTGCTCAGATGATTTAAGATGTTTTTTTCACGTTTAACTCCTCCAGGAGCTCGGGGTGCAGTTTTCTCCCAGGGTAACAGGTGAGCCATCAAAACCTGATGCTCTTTCCTTTGAGGTGGACACCACCTCTTCATTACCACCTGGCCCTAATTTAGCAAGCCAAATCAGCACAGGTGTACCAACAGAGTTTGATAATTCCATACCCCACAGTATTTCTAAAAGGTGCTACCACCCAGCCCTGGCACTGAGAGCACCCAATGTTCCTGGAAAAAATATGAAGGGCAAGACAAAGTTTATCTGCTTGTTAACAGACAGATTAAAATAAAAAATGTTATACATACAGTTTTCCTTGTGAAAGTCACAGAGAATAAATTAGAGCACGCAATGAAAGGACAATCTTTAAACAAAGAGGGAAATTCTGCTGTCTCACAGAAACCAGATGAAAAGTTGCCAGCACCCCAATGAGTGCAGGCCCCAGACTGGGGAGCTGTGAGGGTCACTCCAGCCCAAAGCCCTCCCTGGGAGCTGTACCTGAAGTAGGTGTTGAGCTGCACAGCCAGGGCACGGTGGCAGGTGTTGGTCACCACGGCTGTGCTGAGGTCAGGGGACACTGCCAGGGCAGCCAGGGGGGACACAGGGGCTGGGCCCTGCCCCTGCCCAGCTCCCAGGGCCACCCTGACCTTCCCCAGGGTGGCACCATCAGTACAGTCAAATATGTCTGCAGACAGCATCAAGGAAAAGCCCAGGAGTGCCCAGCAGAGCAGTTACACACGAGGGGAAGGTGGTGAATTTTGGCTCCAAGAGGAGGGAAAGGCAACCTGACTTTCTTGTGCTTTGATGTGCCAGAGAAGATGCCCAGGACCAGGTTAAATCCAGGAGCTGGGGGAACTGACAGGCCTGAGCCCTGCTCATCCAACACACAAACCTGCCTCCCAAGCTCTGACCACCTGTGAGCCTGCAGATCATTTCTATTTTAATTAAGCCATGAGGGGACAGCAGAAGTCAGCCTGACAAACACAGGCCCATGAATCAAACCTGTTAATGAAACCCATAAATCCAGTGGGAACCAGATCTGCAGTGGGGTGCTGGGAAACCCTGCACACACAGCTGAGACACTTCAGTACAAGCACCAGGATCTGGCTGCACAACCTTCTCCACAGGCATCACTTCAATGCCTTCAAAGAGATTTCTGCTCAGCCCTGAGAGCAGAGAAAAGCAGCTTTGTTCTTCCAGATGGTTCTCCCCGATCTCTCCAGCAAAGGATACAGATCCAGCCAGCACTGTCCAGCAGGAACAGGATCCCCCTGCAGAACTGGGAGTCTGTTATCCTCCCCACAGCTTCTGGAGGCACAGCCAGGGGGAAGCAGTCACAGGTCTCTGGGGGTGAGCCTTCCCCAGGAAAGGTCAGGTGCACGAGGACTAACTGGTTGAGCAGAAGTTTGCACTTGTTGTTTCCAAAAGACAGAATCTTCACAGAGAAAATTGAAGGCAGACCTGTGAGTGTAAAGATATTTAAATTTCGGATCACAGCCAGCTGGGAGTTTTGATTTGTCAAGGAATCCCAAGAAAATGACAGCTCAAATTCATTGCCCCAGTTTCCATCCTAACAGAAGCTGGGATTGTGAGTTGGGGTGGTCAACCCAGGACAGTTTTACATCTCACTTTCTGTGCCAGGGACACTAACTCTAGAACAATTTCCCAAAACTTTTTATGTGGCCTTTTCAGTGGACAACACTATGAAGAACATAAAAAATCAGCCCAAAATAGGCTTTCAGTCAGCACTGAGAAGAAAAGCTACTAACTTTGGAAATAAAATATTTTAGGAAGGGGGACTGTTTAAGAACATGTAAAACACCAAAGGCTCATTCTAACTGCATACTATGTTTGCTAATCATAAAATACAAGGTTAAATGTTTAATTAGTCTTTGCAGGGTTATTGATGAGCCCTGTCTCCCTTTTCTTCCCATCAGTCCCAATATTAAAATTAAAATTTGAGAAAGCAGGGTTGCATATATCTTATTAAAATTTATTTTTAAGTTCATATCACTCAAACATGACCCTACCAGAGTTTAATTATTTCTAACAATGTCACCTTCGAACAGAGAAATGTCCCCATTACTTTTCAAGCCCATGAATCCTGCTGATCCCATTGGATCAGTGTGGAGGTACTTGAAATTCCCTAGTGCTCAATCCCACTGCCTGATCCACCCCACCAGGAGCAGCAGAACCAGACCTGCAATATTTCACACAAGCAACACATTGACATTTACTCACTAATGTTTTTAGCTTCAAGGAACTTTTTAAGCGTCTCCTCCTCACAAGTGTGCAGGGAATTTGGGTTGTGTTTGCCATCTTCTACGCTGAATTCATAGACAAACAGGTCATGGCTTTGAGCAAGAGCCAGGAGTTTCGTCTTGTTTGACTGCAAACCATCATCTTCTGAGCTGTCCCACACGAAGCTGAGGATGAGACATTAAGGAAGGTCATTGCTTTATTCCCTCTGCCCTTCTCCCACACTGAACAGCCCTGGATGTGCACTGACCATGGACAACACCTTCCCTGCAGCAGAGAGGACTCTGCAGCCACCCCTGCACTGGAGCTGCTTCATCCTTGGCAGGACAGAGCCTGAGCAATCCCAGCTCCTGCTGCTCTCCAGGATAAAGGGGTTTTTATCCCCCTGCATTCTTCACTTTAGTCACCCAGGACACGAGGGATGCTCTGCTTCAGAACACCAGCTCTGCCAGCGAGGGAGAGCAGAACACACTGCCCATTCCCAGATTTTCCGTTTTTTTGGGCTGAGAACCTGTCCAGGTGTGTCACAGCTGCTGGGGAGGGGGCAGAGAGGGCCCAGCTCAACACGGGGCAGGGCAAAGCAGAGAGCAGAGCCCTGTCACAGCACTGCCACTGCCACACGTCCCACCCGGAGTGTCCCCGGCCAGGCTGGGCACTGGGGCTGGCAGCAGCCTGGGACAGCGGGAGTGTCCCTGCCACGGCAGGGTGGCACTGCCTGGGCTGTGAGGCCCCTCCAAAGGCGAAGCAGCTCGGGATTCAGTGGTTTTGTGAGTCTGTGAGCAGCACTGCCGCTGCCCAGCACCAAAGCAGGTGTCAAAGGCACCGTGTGACTGCGGTGTCACCGCGGCCGGCGGGGCTCAGGGCACCGGGCTGTGCAGCCGAGAGCCCGACAGCCACA
Source organism: Dicaeum eximium (assembly GCA_013396995.1). Classification (NCBI taxonomy): domain Eukaryota; kingdom Metazoa; phylum Chordata; class Aves; order Passeriformes; family Dicaeidae; genus Dicaeum; species Dicaeum eximium. Next base: position 89,456 of record VWZP01000844.1, read on the forward strand.
CCGCTGCGGCTGGCTTTGCTTTTGGGCCAGCTGGCGAGCACAGCCAGCCCCACGGCAGAGCCGGCCCGGCCCCACGGCAGAGCTGACACAGCCCCACGGCAGAGCCGACACAGCCCCACGGCCCCGGCAGCGCTCANAGCCCGACAGCCACACCGCTGCGGCTGGCTTTGCTTTTGGGCCAGCTGGCGAGCACAGCCAGCCCCACGGCAGAGCCGGCCCGGCCCCACGGCAGAGCTGACACAGCCCCACGGCAGAGCCGGCCCGGCCCCACGGCAGAGCTGACACAGCCCCACGGCAGAGCCGGCGCGGCCCCACGGCCCCGGCAGCGCTCCCGTTCCCAGGCTGCAGCCCCTCACCCGGCTCCCCCCGGCCCGGCCCGGCCCGGCCCGCACTCACTCGGCCCAGGCTCCCGGCAGGACGCTGCTCCGGGCCCGCCCGGGCCCGCCCGGCCCCAGCGCCTGCAGGCGGATCCCGCCGGGGAGCAGCACGGTGCCCAGCGCGTCCCGGGCTCTGCTCAGCCGCACCCGCGCCGCGTCCCGCGGCTCCGCCGAGCCGGGCACCAGCAGCACACGCAGCTCCGCCGGGGCCCCGGCCCCCGCCATGCTCCTGGTCGTTCTCAGCGCCCGCCCCCGCCGCTGCCCCGAGCCGCCGCCATCTCGGGGGGCCGCCCCTCGTTCCGGTCAGCCGGACTGGAGCCGGGCCGCGACTACAACCCCCAGCATGCCCCGCGGCGCGGCGATGCGCGATGGGAGCTGTAGTCCCCCCGGCCGCCGCTGCCGCCCCTGGCTTTGAGGAGAATTCTCTTCATCTTTAGGTACAATTGCCGGTATCGTTCCTCTGATCCCTGCTTCAGATGGAGCCCCATGGCATTGCTGTGTCCCCGCTCTGGGGCAGGGGCTGGCCCGGGGTCCTTCTGTGTCTCCACTCCGTGTCCCGGGGTCTCTCCGTGTCCCCTCTCCGTGTCCCGGGTTCCCTCCGTGTCTCCACTCCATGTCCCGGGGTCTCTCCGTGTCCCGGGGGATGTCTCTCTGTCTCTCCATGTCCCCACTCCGTGTCCCGGGGTCTCTCTGTGTCCCGGGGGGGT
>VWZP01000844.1:91159-110559 GCA_013396995.1 Dicaeum eximium
GGACGGCGAGAAGGGGCCGCGTTTGGCTCACTGGGCTCGCTTCTTGTGGCTTCCTAAGGGTGGAACATGGACAGTGCTGGGCGGGGGGTGCTGGTGACCATCCCTTTTAGAATAATCCTTTTGTAAGGGAAGATTCCTCATTGCTGCTCACCTGTCTCGTGGCTCAGATATAATCCGGACTATCCGGGACCCGGAGAAGCCCAACACTCTGGAAGAACTGGAAGTGGTGACGGAAAACTGCGTGGAAGTGCAGGAGATAGGGGAGGATGAATATCTGGTGATCATCAGGTTTACACCAACAGTACCTCATTGCTCCTTGGCCACGCTCATCGGTGAGATTCCCTTCCTTAGGGCACAAACAAAGAGCACAAGGGACACCTGAGGTTGTCTGGATGCCATCACTCCCAGTTCACATCCAGTCTTGCCCGGCTGTGTTGGTTTGACCAGGAATTGCATCTTGAGAAGGCAACCAAAGCAAAAACCAAACCAAGCCAAGCAAAAAAAACCCAACCCAAATACAGGGAAATGGGGCACCCATCTGTTTGTGTCCTGTGAGGGGATCTCTTCAAAGAGAACCTCTCAAAACTCTGCTGGGAAGTGGTGCAGAATTCCTTCTTTGTATTCCCCAAGCTACTTCATTAATGGTATTAATTGGCAGTTTGTCAGCTTTAAATTTAAAAAAAACCCTACAACTTTCTGCTTGTCCCCTTTCCCTCTGTGGCTTGTGCTGCTCAGAATACAAAATAACATTGTCAGTCACACTGATGGTTAAACGTGGATTCTCTGAAAATGCACCTCAGACCCTGAATTTGACAGGAAACTCTCTCTTGTGTTCTGTTTTAACAGGCCTTTGTTTAAGAATAAAACTTCAGAGGTGTTTGCCTTTTAGACACAAGGTAAAGTGCCTGGTTTGAAGCCCATTTTAAATCCCATGAATGAATGGCAACCCCCCCTAAATTAAACACAGTGATTCACAGACCTTTAGAGACTTGTCCAAAATCATTTAAAGAATACATTCATTACCTGAGGCGTCCTGCAGCTGATTTTGGGGTGGTTGTTGTGGTTTTATAGCTGCTGGCTGAGCACTGTGAAGGGAGCTCTTGCCACGCATGCCCTGCTGTGGCAGCAGGGGTGACAGGCCCTGTGTGTGTGTGGCTCTCCTGCCAGGGGGGACGTGTCCCTCTGCTGTGGCACTCCTGACACTGCTGCTCTCTCCTGCAGCTGGAAATCTACATTTCTGAGGGCACACATTCCACAGAGGAGGACAGTGAGTACAGCCTGTGCATGCTGCTGCCCTGCCCTCCCAGACATTAACCCCTGTCACAGCCTGAAAACCAAGTGGCACCGGGGTGTTCCCAAGGCTGTGGTGGCTCTGTGACCCCTGCTGGGTGCTGGTTTGGTTTTACAGCAGAGCCCCTCAGTCTGGCAGGAGTTTGTAACAAAGGGAGGTGCTGCTGAATAACTGACATGGGGAGCTGCCNGCGGCCATGGCGCTGGCGCTGGCGCTGCTGTGGCAGGCGCTGGCCCGCGTGTGGCGGAGCCCCGCCGGTAGCGCCCGCCATGCGCCCCCGAGCCGCGCCATGGAGCACGACAGGGCCATCGAGGTCTACGGTGACTGCGGAGGGCGCGAGGGCCGCGGGGGAGCCCCGGGCGCGGTGCCGGTTTGCCCTTGGGGGCTGAGGGNGGGCCCTGAGGGGCTCGGAGCGGCGAGGGGGCCCCGAGGGGCCGGGACGGCGAGAAGGGGCCGCGTTTGGCTCACTGGGCTCGCTTCTTGTGGCTTCCTAAGGGTGGAACATGGACAGTGCTGGGCGGGGGGTGCTGGTGACCATCCCTTTTAGAATAATCCTTTTGTAAGGGAAGATTCCTCATTGCTGCTCACCTGTCTCGTGGCTCAGATATAATCCGGACTATCCGGGACCCGGAGAAGCCCAACACTCTGGAAGAACTGGAAGTGGTGACGGAAAACTGCGTGGAAGTGCAGGAGATAGGGGAGGATGAATATCTGGTGATCATCAGGTTTACACCAACAGTACCTCATTGCTCCTTGGCCACGCTCATCGGTGAGATTCCCTTCCTTAGGGCACAAACAAAGAGCACAAGGGACACCTGAGGTTGTCTGGATGCCATCACTCCCAGTTCACATCCAGTCTTGCCCGGCTGTGTTGGTTTGACCAGGAATTGCATCTTGAGAAGGCAACCAAAGCAAAAACCAAACCAAGCCAAGCAAAAAAAACCCAACCCAAATACAGGGAAATGGGGCACCCATCTGTTTGTGTCCTGTGAGGGGATCTCTTCAAAGAGAACCTCTCAAAACTCTGCTGGGAAGTGGTGCAGAATTCCTTCTTTGTATTCCCCAAGCTACTTCATTAATGGTATTAATTGGCAGTTTGTCAGCTTTAAATTTAAAAAAAACCCTACAACTTTCTGCTTGTCCCCTTTCCCTCTGTGGCTTGTGCTGCTCAGAATACAAAATAACATTGTCAGTCACACTGATGGTTAAACGTGGATTCTCTGAAAATGCACCTCAGACCCTGAATTTGACAGGAAACTCTCTCTTGTGTTCTGTTTTAACAGGCCTTTGTTTAAGAATAAAACTTCAGAGGTGTTTGCCTTTTAGACACAAGGTAAAGTGCCTGGTTTGAAGCCCATTTTAAATCCCATGAATGAATGGCAACCCCCCCTAAATTAAACACAGTGATTCACAGACCTTTAGAGACTTGTCCAAAATCATTTAAAGAATACATTCATTACCTGAGGCGTCCTGCAGCTGATTTTGGGGTGGTTGTTGTGGTTTTATAGCTGCTGGCTGAGCACTGTGAAGGGAGCTCTTGCCACGCATGCCCTGCTGTGGCAGCAGGGGTGACAGGCCCTGTGTGTGTGTGGCTCTCCTGCCAGGAGGGACGTGTCCCTCTGCTGTGGCACTCCTGACACTGCTGCTCTCTCCTGCAGCTGGAAATCTACATTTCTGAGGGCACACATTCCACAGAGGAGGACAGTGAGTACAGCCTGTGCATGCTGCTGCCCTGCCCTCCCAGACATTAACCCCTGTCACAGCCTGAAAACCAAGTGGCACCGGGGTGTTCCCAAGGCTGTGGTGGCTCTGTGACCCCTGCTGGGTGCTGGTTTGGTTTTACAGCAGAGCCCCTCAGTCTGGCAGGAGTTTGTAACAAAGGGAGGTGCTGCTGAATAACTGACATGGGGAGCTGCCTCGGCCGCTGGTCCTGCTGTCCTGAGAGCAGAAATGGAGGTGTCTGAGTCAGGCTGTGCAGCACAGCTGGCAGGACCTGGCAGGACCTGGCAGTTCTGAGCCAGGCACTGCCCTCAGCAGCGCCCTGGGCTCCAGCGTTCCGTGTGTGCCAAAAATGGGATGGTGAAAGAGCCACAGGCTGAACCTGGAGAACCTGGGCTACTCATTTATCCTCAGTTTCACCCCTGATTTTGGGACGTGCCGCTGGAACACCTCACACCCTTTTCCTGAACTGGAAGAGTGACAGAAATTGTTATTTCCATGGTGGCTTTGTTGTGGCTGAGCTTGCGTTTGCCTCGTTCCCCAGTAATCCCCCTGTAGTGTCCCTTCCTCCTGAGCACCCCCACGGCCTGGGGTGGCCCTGGGGCTGCTGACCCCCCTGTCCTGGGGTGTTTTGCAGTCAACAAGCAGATCAATGACAAGGAGAGGGTGGCAGCGGCCATGGAGAACCCGAACCTGCGGGAGATCGTGGAGCAGTGCGTGACTGAGCCCGACTAGGGACCCGCCCTGGGGACAGCCCTGCTGCAGCCTGGGCAAAACAACAATAATCAAGGCCTTGGGTTTAATACTTGAGTTGTTCTTATCTTCAGTGTGGTTTTTTTTAAAGAGAAATTGTTTATAAGATAGATATAAATTATGAGGAATCAGTCTCTGAAGAAAGTCCAGTGTATAGTGCTGGAAGTTTGTAATTTTTGGTGCCCAGAGGAATATTTTGTGATTCAAAGCAACACATCTGCATTGCCTTCTGAAAGACATTGTGATATAAATTCAGTTTTGCAAGTTGAATTTCTACATTGTTTCAATCACTGCACTGTAAAAATAAAACAGATTCTTGTACTGAAATGCTGCTTTCTGGGTCCTGAATTTCTTATGTTTTTTTTTCTTAAGGATCAAGTTTAGATTTCCATTACAGAAATTAATTTCATACGGCTTCTTTGGTGTTGATAAGCATTAAAGCTGAAATTCATTCAGAAAAAGAATTTGGAGCTGAGGGACTGGACTAGAACAAGGAGATTTTTACTGGGACACAATTCCTGCTAAATCCTTGTGCTCTTTTCCCTGTTGCTGTCACACATTTCTGATTCTGGCAGCTTTGCTTTGTAACTACCCTGAGGGTGAGGTTTCCCTGCGGAGGAGAACTTGATCCTGCTTTTCCTTCCCTGGAGCGTGGGAGGTGCCAGCACCCCCCAGCCCCTCCTTCTGCAGGCTCCCACTGTCCCGTTCTGTCACTGCTCCCTCGCTGATCTCACCTGCAGCATCCACAGCATTTCCACTGCCCACCTTCCTCACCGGAGCCTTCCCCAGGGCGAGCAGGGGTTACCTTTCCCTGGGAATCTGGCATTCCCTGCTGCTCCTCCTCCTGGGCAGGTTCGGGGTCTGCTGTGGGAACTCCTGAGGGGTTTAGGGAGCTGCTCCTGCCTGGAGCGTGGCTGGTTCCACGTGGGAGATCCTTGGGGCTCCTGAGAGATTTTAGGGAGCTGCTCCTGCCTGGAGCGTGGCTGGTTCCACGTGGGAGATCCTTGGGGCTCAGTGCAAACCTCTGCTGGCATTTCAGGGGTTTGTGGCCATTTTAATAATCCCCATAAAGCTTCCCTGAGGGCGTGGCACGATGGGATGGACTCACATTATAAACAGGGGGAATGCTCCCCCTAGCAAACCATGAACTGCTCTGTGGCACCGCAAGGCCCCACCCCTCCAGTGCCAAATTAGCTGAAAAAATTAATTAAACGGGGGGGGAGAAGGGGGAGGAGAACAATCCCATTTTCTCCACAGGTTCGTGCAGGTGTGAAAAACCACTTCTCAACTTTAGTTACTCAGCTTCAATTAAAATCCAGTTAACTCTCAAACTCCTTTGTAACTCCATGGGCAAATGTGCCTCATGTGCCAGCTCAGGGGACACGTCCTCTGTCCCACCCCCCTGCTGGGAAGGGGTCCAGGCAGGTAACTCCTGCAGGGATGGGCCAGATGCTACGGGGAGCCTCAGCTGCCATTATCTGTTGGCTCCTTTCCTGGAATTTGCTTCTTTTTTTGCCCTCCAGCAGGGGGGTTGGTGTTTTCTTTTCAGAACGCAGATATCTCCGCCAGCAAGGCGGTTCTGTGGGTCCTGGGGCCATGAGATAGCTGCTCCTCTCCTGGGGGGGCTCTGTGTGCCTGCTGTCCCTGCACAGCTCGGTGCCACCTCCCAAACCGCGTTCCCAGCGCTGAGAACAGCTCGGAGGACAGGGAATGGGATGCTCTGGTGACCCCGAGGGGACTCTCGTGGTTCCTGCAGTGCCCTGGGCTCCTTAGCCTTGAGTGTGGGGGCTGTGCTGGGGCACAGAGGATAAAAGTTCAACAATTCGGGAAAATGGGCCGGATCCCAAAAGCGGGCCTCTGAAACCAGGAATATTCCCAATTCCTCGGGCAGTGGATCATGGCTGGGGCACTGGGAGGTGCCTCCCGGGAGCTGCTGCACTTCCCAGCCTTTCCATTTTAACCGGGCTTTGTCCATCCCCGTCCTGCTGCCCCACAGAGCGGGGGGGCAGAGGCTTTGGGGACACGGGGGGTGACAGAGGAACAGCCAGAGAGCAAGAGACACCTGGCACATCTCCAGGAGGATCCCATCGGGCCGGACTTGGGGTGCTGGAGGAACTCGGGATGTTCCCGGAGGAAAACTCGGGCTGTTCCTCCACACCCGGGAAGACACACACGGGGCACCGCCCTCACCTGGATCCAGAAGTCCTAAAACTGTTCCTTCGGATTATGAATCCTTTGCATTTACAGCAGGGAGGGACAACTGCAGAGGGCACCAGCAACCCGCGGCACCGCTGTGCCGGGAGGAGCCTCGACACCCGCCCGGCTCTGGGGACACCCCGGGGACCCCGCCCGGCTCCGGGGACACCCGCCCGGCTCTGGGGACACCCCGGGGACCCCGCCCGGCTCTGGGGACACCCCGGGGACCCCGCCCGGCTCCGAGGCCCGTCACCAGCAGCACTCTGCGGCTGCAGAGCCCCCCGGTGCTTGCCGGAGGAGCTGTGGAGGAGCTGGGAGCAGAGCAGGGAGCCGGGGCTGAGCTGTGGAGGCTCTGCCCTGTCGGTGCCGTGCCCGGGTCAGTCACTGCGGGGTTCTGCCCTGTCGGTGCCGTGCCCGGGGTCAGTCCCAGCCTCTCCGGGCTGCCGGGGCCGGGCTCTGCAGGACCCCCGGCAGGAGCCTGCACTCCCGGGCTCACAGCTCTGCGGAGGCTCAGAGCAGCCCGGCAGGGACGGGCAGGAGCGGAGAGCACAGCAAAGCCCCAAATCGCGGAGCTGGGGGAATTGAGCCAGGGCAGCTGCTGCCCTCCCTTGCCACCGGATCGCCTTCCAAGCAGGAGGGAGCGCCCCGAGCCCAGGCCGAGCTCCTGCCTTGGCTCAAACCCGGCACGGCACAGCACAGCCCATTCCCCAGCCCCGCTGCCCCCGGGCAGGGCCAGCACCGTCCTTCTGCCCCTGTGCCCCAGCCCTGGCACGCCCAGGGATTTCAGCAGCCTCTGCATCTCCAGCTGGCCTTTCTGAGATCACGGCTCCATCCCGGTTGCATGCCGGTTCCATCCCGGACGGAGGAGCGAGCTCGGGGGAAGGGCCGGGCAAAGGGCTCGTGTTTGCACACACTTTACTCGAGGTTTAACTACTACTCACCGCAGACGGCCGCGCAGCAGTCGCGTGTAGACACAGAGCTATTTTTAGCACGTGGATATTTCCAAATGTTTACAGCCGGCTGAGCCTCCCCTCGGTGCCGCTCAGGGCCGGGGTTTGTGGCAGCCCTGCCCTCCCATAGCACACGTGGAACAGCTTTATTGAATTTCCCAACCGAATGGTTGCTCCGGGTGAGCAAACACACCGTGCCTCCTACAAGCTGAGGAGCGCGGCAGCTCCCTTCCCTCCCTCCCCTCCTTCCATCCCTCCTGCCGTTTTCTGTGCTTTATTCCCGCCGGGAATGTCCCTGTGCCACGGGCAGGACCGGGATGAGCAGCTGGAGCAGTGGCTGGGGTGCAGCATCCCGAGGTGGGTGGGTGAGGGCTGTTCCCAGCCGGGGCAGCTGGCAGGGAGCAGCTGCTGGTTAAAATCCAAACACAAAGATAAACCAGTGACATTTTCCAAATCCTTCCCTCGCTGTCCCGGCTCTGCCACCCCTCTGTGCTGTGCTGTGAACCCTTTCTGTGTAGCAGGAGGAGGTTTTAAGAACAAGAGGAGATAAACCCATTTGTTGTTGTTATCTGGAAAGGCCAGGTGGGAGCTGAGCTGCTCCTGGTCCCCCTGGCTTCGCTGCTCCCTCGCCTGCCCAGGCTGGGCCCGTGCCCCTCCCCAGTCCATGAAGAAGGACTGATGACCCCTCTGGTTCCCCGGGAGCTAAAACCCTCTGAGCTGAGGTCATCTGGGCTGGACAGAGGCCCTTGGTGAGGTCTGAGAGCTGTGAGCCACAGGTGCTCTGCAGGGAGAGCCGGCGGCTCCCGAGGGTCTGGGACACAAACCAGGGACACAAACAAGGGACACAAACAAGGAACACAAACCAGGGACACAAACCAGGGACACAAACAAGGGACACAAACCAGGGACACAAACCAGCTCCTCCACCAGCAGCTGCTGCCTCCCAGCTAACGAGCTCCTCTTCCTTCCTGTCTCCAGTGGGAAATGTGTGGAGGTGACCAAGGCAGGCACAAAGGTCTGACTTCTGATCTGAAGCCAAAAGGCTCTCTCAGAGTCTCCCAGGAAATCATGGAATCACAGGGTGGGAAGGGACCTAAAAGCCCATCCAGTCCCACCCCCTGCCATAGGGGGAACTGGAAGGGCTTTGAGCTCCCCTCCCACCCAAACCATTCCACGATCCTATTTCAAACATCTTTTGATCCGTGAGTCCTTTCCTCCTTTCGCCCCACTGCAGCAGCTCTGTCTGAATAACATCCTGCTTGTGTTGAGACAATAAAAGCATCTTTAGAAGAAGAAGAAAAAAGGCATTTCTATATCCCATCCACCCCTGCCCTCTGCCAGGGGGAAGCCATTCCCCCTCCTCCTGTCACGCCAGGCCCTTGTGAAGAGCCTCTTTCCAGAGACACGGGAGGTGTCTCACCAAAAGAAAATATTGCAGATATTTAAGCCAGATGTGTTTTATTGTCACTGATAATGCAGTTTCTGTGCTGGTGGGAGGCCTGGCTTGCTCTGTGGCTGAAAGTGTCCCACAGGAGGGATTATCCCGTGCTCTCAGCCAGCCACAGACGGGACCCTGCACGTGGAAAGGCACTGCAGGGGGGCTCACCAGATCTGTGCCACAAATAAATCGATTTGCAGAACTCATCTACCCCATCAACCCAGCTCATGTTTTAATCCCCAAATCCCAGCTGCAAACGGCAGCTGTGAATGATTTTCGGATGCAAACTGATCGTTCCTTCCTGCTGCCCGTGCCTGAACCATCTCCAGCTAACTGGAAACCTTCGGAATTCCCCCAGGGAAGAGAAAATGTGAAACCCACCTGTTTCCTTCAGTAACTGTTTAATTTAACACACTGCTGAGCTGTGGCCATCAGACCCCAACACAAGGGTTGTCCCTTTGCAATCCTGGCAGGGTGACAGGGACAGATGGTGCTGGGGATGAGGAAACCAGGGCTGGACACAGGTTCTTGGACCATAAAAACCTTACCCCACCTTGGAACGGAATAAAGCACAAATGGTGAAGTCATGGCTTGTGTTTTACATACAAATCACACACAGAAATTTCCCCGTTTGGACTGGGCTGCACCTGGAGCTCCAGCCTGATGGGCTCCAGCCTGACCCTGCCCAGTGCAGGAGGATTATCCTTCAAGGTCCCCCAGTTTTTGGGCATCCTCCCCAGCCTGAAGAGTAACAGGGGAAGGAATTCCTACCTAAATGCTCCTGCCCTCCTCCAGAGACCAATCTGGCAGCAAACCCTCCCCGAGCCAGGGAGGGATTTGTTCCCACACCGCTCCAGGAGCAGGCAGCAGGGGCTGTGCCTCAGGGTAAATTGGATATTCTAGTTAAAAATCAGCTAACCTTAACAGAGGAGAATCTAGATAAGCAGGGGAAAAAAAGGGTTCAGCCTGTAAGGCCACAGAAAAAAACACCTTAACCAAGCATTACACTGCTACACATACAGAAATCCAGGGACTGAGCACTTGGCTGCCCACCAGGGAGGGGATGTGCCACTCACTGCCAGGGCAGCTTCCCTCTCCTGCCCAAATGCATGCAAGGGAATGCACTGGTGACTCCAAACCTCGGTGTTCCTGGTGATGCCCTCTGCTCCAGAGGAACACAGCAATGGCTTTGGCAGAGAAAGCCAGCAACGGAGAGACAGAGCCCTGCACAGCCCCAGCTGAAGCTGAAACTTTATTCCTCTGCCCTGTCTCCACTTCTTAAGTTAAATCTATTTAGCTTCAATGCGTAAACATTTTAATGAAAATTACAGGAATGGGTTGCCAGCTTCAAGTCCCTTACAGGAAAAAAAAAATCCCTACCCCAAAGGGTCAGCAGAGCCGGTGGAATGCTGGATGCCCACCTCAGAGATATAAAAATAATAATAAAAGTCAAGGTTTGTGCTGGCCAGCCAACACCTCCGAGAGGCTGCAAATGTCAAATGATAGCACCATAAGCATTTCTGAGAGGTCTCCCCCGAATGACTGCTGCTTCAGTTCCCCTCCCCCTCGCTTCCCCGCCGCTGTCCCGGGGCAGAGTATCCCGGGATGTCCCGGGATGTCCCGGAGCAGGGACCCCGCAGCCCAGCGCCAGCAGCCCCGCACTGCATGGTTCGAGCACCGTAGAGAGTAGCACGAGTTGGAGAGCCCGGGCAGCCCCGGGCCGTGGCAGAGCCCCCAGCCCGGCCGAGGCCCGCTCGGGACAGCCGTGTCACCTGCGGGACAGGCGCGGGTGGCCGCAGCTGCGGCAGCACTGGGCGCGCACGGTGGGCAGCGGGCACCGGCCCAGCAGCCGCAGCGTCTGGCAGAAGGCGAAGCTCAGGCGGTCGCGCTCGCAGGGCACACCTGGAGGGGAGGCAGGAGCACAGGAGGGGTCAGCGCCGCCGCCGCCACGGCCACCGGCTGTCTGCTGTGGAAATGTGACAATCGTGACGGTCCCTTCCAGCCCAGAGCGGTGCAGGACTGTGGGAGTGGCTGGAGAGACACGGGCAGAGCTCGGCAGCCCTGGGGCACCTGGAGTGTCTGTGACACCTGGGGCACCTGGGGTGTCTGTGACACCTGTGACACCTGGGGTGTCTGTGACACCTGGGGCACCGCCCATCCCCGCAGAAAACACACCTGTGCTGCTGCCAGCAGCTCCAAAGCGCCTTCCCAGGGCAGCGACGCTCCCAGGGAACAGAGCTGAGGTGCAGGGACAAACCCCCCTGTACTGTCACCTCCTGCCAGTCCCCAGCACCCCCCCCAGTGCCAGCAGAGCAGAGGAAAGGCCAGAATTCCTTTTTCTTTGAATTGTTTTGGTTATTTTGAGAACCTGCATCATCTGGTTCGCTTCCTGCAGGTGTCCTGCAGCCCTCAAAACAGCTCTGGTGCTGCTCTGAGGATGGGCTTTGTTTTGGGAGCCGCTGCTCCAGTGTTAGCCCAGGCCCCACCTGGGCTCAGTCCAGCAGCACAGACCCGTCCCCAAATGCACATGGTTTACATGAATACAGAGCTGCTCTGTTTGAATTTTTGACTTCCTCCTTCTCTACTTTATCTCAGAGCAAGGCTGACTCCCTAAGCCTGCAGCTTCTCACCCAGTGGTGTTGGACTTGCTTAAATGACATCACCCCAAAAATGAGCCTAAGCTTAAAATCTATGATTCTGTGATTCCAGTTTACCTCCTGTGCAAGGAATTAAAACAAATGACAGCTTTTCTCTGGCACAGGGCAGAGCTGATGCACTCTGGGGCCAACCCCCCCACTGCATCTCCCCGGGCACCCTCCGCCAGGACCATGCAGAGCAGGGACAGAAACGGGGCAGGCAAAAGGGCTTTTCTCTTTCCCAGGACACTTCTCTGCAGGGGAAACGCCGTGACCGAGCCAGGGGAGCCCTGGCTGACCACTGCCCGTGTCCCTGTCCCCTCTGGGAACAAAGGCAGTGCCGAGGGAGCGGCTGCTGCCCCCATTCCCACGGGAGGAGCCGACCCGCGGCAGATGCAGAGCGGAGACTTTTCCCCGGCTTGGGATCTCAGTCACGGCCCCCTCCCCCAGCCCAGCAGCAAGGAGGTCACCACACTGCTCTAAAATTTATTTTCTGTTTCAGCCGAGGTATTTCCTCCCTGCTGCAGCTCTTTGTGCCCGGCCAGAGTGTCCCTGTGCCCCCAAAAAAGCAATTTATCGCTGCACTGCTGGATCCAACGGTGCTGACAGAGTGGGATCCAGGGGATCCCAGCTTCACACCACACCTCCGGGCTGGGGGCTCGCTCAGGACACCAGCAGTGGATTTTCCCTCTGCACAGCCCAGTGAGGGCTGGGCCAGGAGTGCTGCACATCCCAGAGCTGCTGTGAGAGCCCCAGAGCCACTGGGAAAAGGGAAGAGCTTGTTGGTGCTGTGCTCCACGGGGCTGTCAGGATAACATTCCCTGGGAGCATCCCTGTGGCTCCACAAGGCATCCCCTGAAGCCCAGGGCCCTGCTGCATCGGGACACTGGAGCACAGGAATGCAGGAATTCCCATTTGCTGCAGGACAGGGATGGCTCAGCAAGGCTCCTAAAACACCTCAGGGCTGTCCCATGGAGTGGGAATCAGCCTGGATGCCCATGGATGGGTGGGAATGTCCTGGGCACTGCTGGGGGATGCTCTGCCCAGGCAGACCCTGCCCAGCCCCTCAGGATTTTTAGCACTTGCAGCTTCCTAGAAAGTTATTTATGGATCACAACCAAGCTGCCTCCTGCCTTCCTTGGAAGAAGCTGTGAAGGCTCACACTGGGAGGCTGCTTTCCAGGCTTGGAGTGATGGGTTAGCTCTTTCCTGATCCCTTTCCAGCAGGTCAGCACCCCGGGCCCAGCAGGAAATTCCTGTCCCTGTGGCATGCCCAGGCAGCACTGAGCCCACCCTGCCAGGGGCTGCTGCCCTCTGAAAACCTCCTCTCCCACAGAGGATGGGAACAGCAGGGCTGGGCTTGGCCATGGGGGAGAAGAGCCACCACCCTTGGCCAGAGGCTCTGCTGACCTTACAGGAGACCACGGCAGGACCCCAGGGTCCAAAGCCAAATGACCTCATGGATCATAAAATATCCAGACTGGAAGGGACCCACAGGGACCATCCAGGCCAAGCCCTGGCCCTGCACAGGACACCCCCACGATCCCACCCCATGCCTGAGAGCGCTTTCCCAACGCTCCCTGAACTCCCTGCAGCCGATGGGAGCTGCTGAGGGGTTGAGTTCCCAGCACTTCCCCAGATCCTGCTGCAGGGTCAGCCTCAGGTCTGAAAATCTTGGCTGAGCTTGTGATTCCTCCCTGGAATTTGGTCTTGGGCAAGGGAAGCTGTAATAAGCACTTAATTTGTCAGCTCTTCAGAGAGGGACCTACAGAACCCACCCAAATTTCATTTAATCCTTTTACTGCTATTTCTTTCTATTAACAATTTTTTATATAATCTTCTCACTTCATTTGGAAACACATTCCATAAGTCCATGCCAAATTTTAGGCTAAAGAAATAGCTTGAAGCAGGGCTTTAAAAATCTAGGCTAAGTCAGCACATCAGAGACTGAAAACCCCCAGTTTTTTTGGGGCTGTTTTTTTAGATCGGTGTGGAAGTCGCTTTAAATTTCATTTAAGCTTCTGCCAGCAGACCTAAGCTTTTACTTTTATTCCTGGGAAAAATAAACTTCCTGGAACACGTTTTGTAACAACAAGGAAAGGTTGAGCTTGGAGCTGAGCTAGCAAATCCAGGGAATTAGGCTGCTGACCTCTGGCCCTCGGGATGCTCTTGGAGCCAGGGCTGAATTTAACAAGTAAATGATCCCAGGGTCCTGCTGGGGGGATGCATCCCCAGCTGCCAGCCTGGCCTGCACAGGCTGGCACTGACACAGCCACAGCTGGGAAAACTGGGAGAAACCCACAAACTCCACGGTTTTCAGGTGTCAGCCCTGCTGCATGCAACATCTTTCTTCTACATTTTATCAAAACAGGGAGTCCTTTCTGGAGCATCCCTTTCCCACTGACTCCTGTTGTTAATTAGCAGCTAATTAATTGCTCTCCATGCCTCACTCAGCACCACCTTCTGGCCTCACCACTTGGGTAGGGACTTGCACGCTCAAATGATAGAGAAAATTGGGATTTGCTGCAATTATTTCCCACATGGATCCCTTGTGGACGAACTCTGTGACTTGCAGAACCATGAACAATTTCATTTCCTTGCTCAGAGCAAGCAGGAGCAACACGTTTAATTGCCAATTAATGGAAATAGAGGCAGCCCCAGATAAGGAGCTGGCAAAGGGGAGCAGTGGGAGAGTGATGGGTGTCTGGGACTGACCCTGTGTGAGCAGAGCCTTCATTCCCTGGGCCCCCCAGGCATTGCTGCCCCCAGAGCCCCCAGCACGGCCCCCTGTGCTGGCTGCTCCTGGGACACGGGCTGGGCTCCCAGAGGAACTGCACCACTTTATACACACTTGTCCTTGAGCCAGTGAAGCCTGTACCTCATCCCTTTGGAATTCCAAGCTGAGACACCTGTGCAACAGCCGTGTTTGCTGCTGGAGCCAGGCACTGGCCCCATCACCTGCCTGGCACCTGCCCGGGGCAGATTTGGGGAGCTCAGAGACCTCCCCGGAATGGGATCCAGAGAAACGGGCACGAGGGAACTGATTCATTCCATGGCATGGCATGATGGGCACCTGGGGCTGCCCTGCACATCCTGGGCAGGGATGTGTCCCCACCACCACCAGGATCTGCTGTGTCCAGCACAGCCAGCACCCTGCAGTGACAGCTGAGTTACTGGCTCCAGTCACCCCTTGCTTCCTCCTACACTAGACAGAAATTCCCACTTTTCTGGTTTAGATCTGTCTGATCTGCTGGAGAAACTGCTGCAGGTTTCTCCAGGCGCTCATGCAGACCTGGGGCTCAGCTCCTTTCCAAGAAACCATAAACAATTCCCAGATAAATGTCCCCAGCCTCTGGAGCATCACACACAGGCACTGGGGTGCCCATGGCTCTGAAGCTCCCAGGAGCCACCTAAGGACACACTCACAGCTGGCTGCAGCTGTAAGGTAACAGCCACATTCAAAAATAACCTTGGTGCAACCTTCAATTAATTTATAACCTGGCAACAGCTCAGCACTCTGCTTCTAATTAATCCCAGCCTCCTTTAATTGAGGATTGCTGTGAGATGTTTGTTTGTGCTTCATCTGTTCCATCTCTGCTCAAAATCCATCTGATAATGGTTTGAACATTTAAACCCTGCTGGGGTTACTGGCACTTTTGTGTCCAGTGAGGACATGACCAGTCCCAGAGCCAGCCCTGGTTCTGCTGGTACCGGAGCACCTCGTGCCAGAGGAGGGAGAGGCTCCCTGTGCTCCTCACAAAACCATGGATCGCTCCAGCCTGAATCCATCTTGTGCACTAAAGATCCCTTAAAGCACAGGAAAGGGCTGGAGTTACATTTATGTCTTTCTGGGAGCCTTTGCCTGTGCATTTACACATCTGGGATTTCCTGCCATGTGAAAGTTTTGTTCCCCTTCATGCTTTGGCTGGAAACATTTGTATTTCCAAGAGGCGTTTCCTGCCCTGGCCTGCAGCCAGAGCATTTATGTCATTTTTGATCCAGGATTTTACCATTTATTTGTGTGCTTCCTACACATCACAGTGGTTGTTCTGGTCCAGCCTTGGCTCCATAGCTCTCATCACCAAGCCTGGCACGGAAATTTTCCCCTGACCAAAACAGCCGGAACCGCACATCGTGTCTTGAGCAGGGCTGACTCATCATTTCCTAAATGCTGGAGTGCCCTATGGCCCTGCAAATGCTCCGAGAAAGGAGCAGATTAATGGCTAAAAACATCCTGCTGGCCAACAGTGCCAGTGCCCAAGTCCCAGTTAACCAAAGCCCAGCTCCTGCCTGCTCTGGAATAGGTGTTGGGAGGAACACGCTGGGCACAGGATAAACAAAAAGAGCTGGAAGGCTGGAATGGGTGTCCCAGGCTGCAGAGGGGACCTCACGGATGTGTGGAGCAGCCATAGATCCGGCTCCTCCACCCCAGGCACCAGCTACTGCTGCCCCCCTGCCCCATCTCTCAGCCCTCCCTTTGTCCAGCAAACCTCCTGCAGGTCCAACAATACTTTCTGGGCAGCCAAAGAGCTTTTCTTTTGCACAGACACATTAAAGAGATAAAGCTGATAAGTGACTGACACGCTGATATCAGTGACATCTAATCCCTCATTATACCCTTTTCTGTAAGTGCTGTTAACCCTTGCAGTCCCCAGATTTCTGTCTCCCAGGGAACTGCCTGGTGCTTGGGATGTATCTCTGTGGTAGAAGGAGGCAGAAGAAGCCAAGTGAGTGCCCGTGGTGTGGCCAAGCACTGTGGCTGCAGCTGGGGCAGGTAAATGACAAACAGGTTGAAATGGGGGTGGCTCTCTGGATCACCTGCTCAGACACTCCTGAAGAAGCTGGAGAACTGCTCCTTTATTCCATTTTCTGATGCTGGGCCCAGCTTGTTTCACAAGTCTTGTTTTCTGCGACTTCACCAACAAACAGCTTCCTGAAAGCTCCATCACTGGGTATTCCCTGTGCCTTCCTTTTCCTGAATGCCCTGCTGCCCCTGGATGGGGTCCCTTCACCCCACAGGGTCCCCCGGGTGTCCCTGCGCTGGGTGACTCTGCTGACTCCAACAAGCACATCCCAGCTCACATCCGTGCCAGCAAAACCCTGCTTGGCCCCTTGAGGGAGGATGCTCCGGACATTTACAGACAGTTACAACATTCCCACTTAATTACCAATTAGCCAAGTCAGCCTTGCACAATCCATGCCCAAAACGCTCGCTCCATCCCCCGCAGACTTCCCACACCATCTTCCAGACTGGTTTTGCCTGCAGCTCACCTGGCTCGGAGCTGTCGCAGTCCTGGGGGTTGCACTTCTGGGTGCTCTCTGGCCACGGCTCGTGGTCACACAGGCTGCTGTCCTCCTCGGCCACCCCCGTCCTGGTGTCGATGCACTTCACCTGCCGCCGCTGGATGCCCCCTCCGCAGGGAGCCGAGCACTGCGGGGACCCGGGCTCAGGCTGGGGACAGCCCCCAGAGCCACCCGGGCACCTGCAGGGCTGGGGTTCCCCATTCCCTGCAGGCTCACCTGTCCCCAGGAGCCCACACCCAGGTGGTGCAGGGTTGGGTCCCCCATTCCCTGCAGGCTCACCCATCCCCAGGAGCCCACAGCCAGGTGGTGCAGGGCTGGGGTCCCCCATTCCCTGCAGGCTCACCTGTCCCCAGGAGCCCACCACCCAGGTGGTGCAGGGCTGGGTGTTGCAGGGCCGGGTGCTGTTGGGCCTCAGGGTGTCCTCGCAGCGCCCCGGCTCCGGGCATGTCACCAGGCGTGCCTGCTCCCCGCCACCACAGGGCTCCGAGCACTGCGGGATACAGCGGGGCAGTCCCTCAGGGATGGGGCTGCAGCGCCTCTGCCCCGGAGAGAGCTGGGGCTGCTCCCCTGGAGAAGGGAAGGATCCAGGCAGAGCTGGGAATGTTCCCCTGGAGAAGGGAAGGATCCAGGCAGAGCTGGGAATGTTCCCCTGGAGAAGGGAAGGATCCAGGCAGAGCTGGGAATGTTCCCCTGGAGAAGGGAAGGATCCAGGCAGAGCTGGGAATGTTCCCCTGGAGAAGGGAAGGATCCAGGCAGAGCTGGGAATGTTCCCCTGGAGAAGGGAAGGATCCAGGCAGAGCTGGGAATGTTCCCCTGGAGAAGGGAAGGATCCAGGCAGAGCTGGGAATGTTCCCCTGGAGAAGGGAAGGATCCAGGCAGAGCTGGGAATGTTCCCCTGGAGAAGGGAAGGATCCAGGCAGAGCTCAGAGCCCTTGCAGGGCCTGGAGGGGCTCCAGGAGAGCTGGAGAGGGACTGGGGACAAGGGATGGAGGGACAGCACACAGGGAATGGCTCCCAGTGCCAGAGGGCAGTGATGGATGGGATGTTGGGAATTAGGAATTGTTCCCTGGGAGGGTGGGGAGGAGCTGGGCTGGAATTCCCAGCGCCGTTGTGCCGGCCCCATCCCTGGCAGTGTCCCAGCCAGGCTGGACATTGGGGCTCGGAGCCACCTGGGATGGCAGAGGGTGTCCCTGCCATGCAGGGCGGGAGGAGCTGTCCCTGGCCAGCCCGTACCTCTCTCCAGGAGGACGTGTACCAGGGCAGGCAGGGCTCGCTGTGGCAGGGCAGCTGTGCCGGGGGCTGCGCCAGCCCGGCCTGGCAGTGGAACGGCCGCAGCAGCCGCTGCTCCCGAGTGTCAACGCACTGCACGTCCCGAACCTTGGTGCCACCGCCGCACGTCCTGGAGCACTGCGGAGGGACACGGCACCACCGTGGGGAGGGACACGGGACAGTGGGGAGGGACACAACACAGCGACACAGAACACACGGGGAAGGACACGGGACACAGTGGGGAGGGACACAGAACACAGCGGGGNACAGAACACAGTGGAGAGGAACACAGAACATCGTGGGGAAGGACACAGAACACAGAACACAGAACACAGCGGGGAGGGACACAGAACACAGTGGGGAGGGACACAGAACACAGAACACAGAACACAGCGGGGAAGGACATAGAACACAGTGGGGAGGGACACGGAACCACGGTGTGGGGGGGGGTGAACACAAAACACAGCAGGGAGGGACACGGGACACAGAACACAGTGGAGAGGAACACAGAACATCGTGGGGAAGGACACAGAACACAGAACACAGAACACAGCGGGGAGGGACACAGAACACAGTGGGGAGGGACACAGAACATCGTGGGGCAGGACACAGAACACAGGGGGAGGGACACAGCACAGTGGGGAAGGACACAGAACACAGCAGGGCAAGGGGAATCCCTGTGGGGATGGGAGGTGACCCCAGGGACATGCTCTGCCTTGGGCTGGGCTGAGGTGACACTCCACCTCCTCTCCCCTCTTGCTCCAGGCCAAACTAGCACAGTCTGTGCAGCTCATCTGTCACTAGCACCCCTCTGAAACCAGCTGGTTTCCAGCTGTAACCAGGACAGTCTGTGTGCCTTAAAGAACTGATGATCCCAAGGAACAGCAACCACCCAGAGCAAGGAGGGCTGGTCACCACCCCCAACCCTACCGAATTCATCCAACCCAACTGCAAACCTTCCCTGGCAGTGCAGAGTGGCCAGAACATTGCCCAGAGACTGACAAACCATAGAACCCCAATGGTTTGGGATGGACCTTAAAGACCACCTTGCTCCAAGGCCCTGCCATGGGATGACACCTGCTAGGCCAGGTTGTCCAGCTCCGCCCAACCTGGCCTTTCATCCAATCCCTTTGTTTAGCTTTTGCAAATTCCTGACTTTTTTACCAGCTCAAGAGCAGGAAACTGAAAATACTGTGGGATGAGTAGCTTAAACCCTGCGGCAAGCGCAAACCTTTACCTATGTGAGCCATGGGGAAGAGCCCTCCCAGAGCAGGTGTGACCCCACACTTTGTCCCGTGGGTTTGGGGACCCTCCCTCTCCGCAGGGCCCCATACCTTGCTCCAGTTGCCCACACGCCAGGCCGAGCAGGGTCTGAGGGAGCACCTCCGGGCGGGGACGGGCCTGTCGGCCGCGGCACAGCCGCCATCGCTGCCGCTGCTGCAGCGCACCGGCCTCCACACCGCGCCCAGGCCGCACGTGGCCGAGCACTGCAACACAGGAGCTGCAAGGCTGCTGCCCGCCCACAGTCTGACCCCAGCTCTGCAACACAGGAGCTGCAAGGCTGCTGCCCGCCCACAGCCTGACCCCAGCTCTGTGAACATCCCCACAGCCTGACCCCAGCTCTGTGAACATCCCCACAGCCTCACCCCAGCTCTGTGTCCATCCCCACAGCCTCACCCCAGCTCTGTGTCCATCCCACAGCCTGACCTCAGCTCTGTGTCCATCCCACAGCCTGACCCCAAACACTGCAACACAGGAGCTGCAACGCTGCTGCTGCCCACCCACAGCCTGACCCCAGCCCTGTGTCCATCCCACAGCCTGACCCCAGCCCTGTGTCCATCCCCT
>VWZP01000844.1:110733-133712 GCA_013396995.1 Dicaeum eximium
CCTCCCCTGACCCCAGCTCTGTGCCCCCCCCCCCCCCCTGACCCCAGCCCTGTGCCCACCCCCTGACCCCAGCTCTGTGTCCATCCCACAGCCTGACCCCAGCTGTGTCCATCAGCTGTTGTTTCTTAATTAGCACTAATGACCCCAGCCACTGCCAGCCGCCAAGAGCAAGGTCCCAGTGCCAGCCAGGACAGGGACAGGTCTCACATCCATACTGGCCATGCCACACTTTTCATGGGACTTGGCACGTACCTCACTCCAGTTCCCGACCTCCCAGCTGGGCTTGGCAGTGGCTGCTGCGGTGGCTGATGGTGGAAGCACAGCCTCCTCTTCCTCCTCCTCCTCCTCCTCCTCCTCCAGCCTCTTCTCCCAGAGCAGGGGGGCCAAAGGGGTGGGCTGGGACAGCTCGGGCCCCCCGTCACTGGAGGCAGATGTCCCTGGGGGTGCCCACGGTGAGGGGTCCCACGGTGATGTCCCTGGGGGTGCCCATGGTGAGGGGTCCCTCGGTGATGTCCCTGGGGGTGCCCACGGTGAGGGGTCCCACGGTGATGTCCCTGGGGGTGCCCACGGTGAGGGGTCCCTCGGTGCAGGGACACTGAGCAGGGTCCCACGGGAGGTCAGCTCGGTGCGGGGCGATGCTGGACCCGGGTGCTGGGACAACCCCTCTGTCCCCCACGCCAGGGGGGACCCTGCTGTGTGGGCAGGTGGGCCATGAGCTGGGGCTGTGGGCACGGCTGGGACCTGGGCATCCAGCTGGGTGAGGCCACTGGAGGTGAGCTGGGTATCCCCAGGCATGGCAGGGGACAAGGACACTGGAGCGGCTGCTGTGGCCACCGAGGGGGGGGAGGGGGGGGCTGTGGGGGGGTGCAGCTCTGGCTGGTGCCCCCCCTGTCCCTCAGGAGCCCCATCAGCACCTGCAGGAGGGGGGCTCACGGCAGGGTGGGGGCTGCCAGCACTCCCTGCCACCTCCCGGCGCGGGGCCTGTGGGGTGGGCAAGGCAAGGTCTGGCCTTTCCATCCCACGGGACTGCCCGCCTGCCCACATGTCCAGCATCCCCTCTGGCATTCCTGCCCACCCCTGCTGCTCCGTGGGCTGCGGGGCTGCACCATTAATGTCACTGCTGATGGCCAGAGCCGTGTCCCCGGAGTCCTGGTGGCCTCTCCCTGCAGAGCCGGCCGTGCCGTGTCCCTCTGTGCCCGCACGGCCCTCGCTGCCGCTGCCCGGTGCTCCTGGCCCACGGGACACATCCACAGCGGCACTGCCCCAGCCCGTGGGCCCCAGAGCGGGGTGGGGACCCCAGGGAGTGGGGCCATGCTGCCCAAGACTGCTCCTGGTGGGCACAGCTCTGTGGGGCTCACCCCAGGGTGGGTGGCCGTGGTTTGCAGAGTCGGGGCTCACGGAGCTCTGGGTCGGGGGGTGGTGCTCAGAGTGGGGCACGAGCTCTGTATCCTCCTCCTCCTCCTCCTCGCCCACAAAGGCAGGGGTGGTGGATCTGGGAGTGGCTGATCCCACATCCTCAGGGACCGTGCTCAGGAGGTCATCCATGGCTAAATCCCCGGGCTCTGTGCCTCGCTCATCCACAGGAGCAGAAGTGTTCTCCTCCCTGGTGCCTGGCTGCTCCTGGCTCTCCCCTCCCAGCTCGCTGCTGAGTGGGGCCTCAGTGGGCAGCTCCCAGGGCCCCTCCATGCCACCAGTGCTCAGCTCTGGCTTTGGCTCCTCGCCTTTGGTCTCCTTCTCCGTGAAGGGGTAGTAAGACAGATCCTCGTGGAAGTTGATGAAGTTGTAATCGTAGTAAAAATCATCAACAAAGACATTTCCTTTCCTGGCTGAGAAGTCCTCCTCGGTGATGACATTGACATCGTTGGACTCCGGGATGTTTGGGATTACGGGGTTAAATTTAGGAATGTGGTTGCTGGGGATGTAATGGATTTCATTAAAGGTCTCCCTGCTGGAGGAGCCGCTGCCAGACCAGTCGGCGTTGCTGTCCCATTTCTGGTGGCACGGTGGCAGAGAGCAAACCCTGTCGGGGCTGGGTCTCTCAGCAGGGTCACACGAGGCCCCGGTGCTGTTGCTGCAGTGGACTGGGCGCCTCTGGGTCCCGTTCCCACAGGTGACAGAGCACTGGGAGGGGAGAGAGAGGGACAGGTGTGTGGGGCAAGGCCGGGAGCGTTCCCGTGCCCTCATCAGTGCTCCCCCTGTCAGGGCTCCGCTGTCCCCCATGCCACAGGGCTCCATGTCACTCTGCCAGCTGCCACCACCCAGCTGGGCCCCTGGACAGCTCCTGTGCCAGTCCCACCCGTGGGGTACTGCTCACCCTGGTAAGCAGAGCATTGTTGCCAAAATCACCCTGGGGTACTGCCCACCCTGGGAAGCAGAACACTGCTGCCCAAATCGCCCTCTGGGGCTGCCCCCGTTGGAGACCGTGCCAGGGCAGGGCTGGAGCTGTGAGGACTTTGCTCAGGGTGATCCCTGACCTGCACTCCAGCCAGAAACAGTTTTCCCAGGAGATGGATGCTGGGAAGGGCAGGGGTGAGATGATCTAATGGGTCTTTCCTGTGACCTATTGCCATGAATTGCATCTCTTCTTCTAGAAGAGCATTCTTGGAAGCAGGGAGTAACAACGTGGGTGTTGTCCGAGTAGGGAAAAAGCAAAGGTCAGGAAGGAGCTTTGCTGGGGACACACCATGCCCCCCATAATGGGCTCTTTGAGATGGGTCAGCACAAAAGAAACCGAGAAGATGGAAAGGAGAGCAGCAGCATTTTCTGCTGCATCTGGGGCTTGGAGCAACCCGGACTTGTGAAAGGTGTCCCTCCCCATGGCAGGGGGGTGGAACCAGATGAGCTTTAATGGCCTTTCCACCCCAGAGCATTCCAGGATTCTCGGGTAACACCCCGTGGCCACCAGCAGGCATTTCCAGGAGCTGGAATCAAACATCACCTCACACCTGCACCTGTGAGGGGGCTGCAAGGAGCTGCTCCCCTGAAGAACAACAAACCAGCCTCCTGACAGCATCAGCTCCTCTGGAAAGTCCAC
This sequence comes from Dicaeum eximium, assembly GCA_013396995.1. Lineage (NCBI taxonomy): Eukaryota > Metazoa > Chordata > Aves > Passeriformes > Dicaeidae > Dicaeum > Dicaeum eximium. Next base: position 113,768 of record VWZP01000844.1, read on the forward strand.
AAAGCTGGATGTACAGTGCTTTGGGGTCCTTCTGAGGTGCTGAGTCCCAGCGATGAAGCAGTTTGGGGCCACCCAAACCCCAGAGAGCCCCTCTGGCAGTGCCTCCAGAGCGTGCTCCACACGTGCTCCTGCCAGGACAAAGCTGCCCCACCCTGCTGGTACTGCTGACAGAAGGACCACACTTCTGCGAAGCTTCCAAGCCCCTCACACCCCCCTAATTATGGTGGTGATGGAAATGGAAAAGAAAGAGAGCTCTCCCTTTGAATTAAAGGACAGAAAAATTACAGAACCTCAAAATCCCAAACGCATTTCTCCAGGGCCCACAAATCCATTGGTGCCAACACCTCAGAGGACAGCTGTGAGGGCTGGGGCTGGCCCTGCCCAGCACTGACCCACTAGAAAGCTGTAATTTTCCTGTTAAACCATTGCATCCACCTTTCTCAGCCCTTAATTGTGGCTTTTGTGGGCCCCTAGAAAAATATTTCCAACTCGCTCTCATCTAGCCTTCAAATTCTCTGTTCACATTTGGTTCCAGTTGTTCCTTAGCAACAAGCTCTGTTCCCAGGCTCTCTCCTTTCTCTCCTGATATTTGTCTTCACTCTGAACACTTTTGGAACGGCTCCTTAAATTAGGAGTTATCATTTTCTGGTTGAAACCCTCACCCTGTGGTTAAGCTGATTCACAAAACCACAAAACCAAATCAGGGCTACACAGAGCGCCACCATTAATCACCCCATGGAATCATTTGGGGTGGAAGGGACCTTGAAGATCATCCAGTTCCACCCCCTGCCATGGGCAGGGACACCTTCCATGCCACCAGGCTGTTCCAAGCCCTGTCCAGTTGAAAACCTCCTTTCTGCCCTCCTTGTGCCAAGCACGGAGCGTGGCCTCCCCCGGGGTGAGGGAGCTGCAAAGCTCAGGGATGGGGCACAGGTAACCTGCCCACCGCTCCTTCCTCACCCTGAGACTCTCCAAGCAATGGAATTCCCACCCATGGGAGCTGCTGGGCCCACAGACACACCAGGGATTTTCTGTGAGCAGGAGCACAGCCATCGCTCCGGGGCAGGCTCAGGTGTCTGGGCGCCCCTGTCCCCAGCTGCCACCCCTTTGCAGGACACTGGGACGTCCCCGACGCTCCCTCTCACCTCAGACCAGTTGCCCACAGCCCACGGGGAGGGACAGGGCACCTCTGGGTGGCAGGGCGCGGTGGCATCCGGCCTGGCGAGGTGCTGGCAGGCTGCTGGCTGCAGGGCCCTCTGCTCGTCCAGCCCCACGCTCTGGATGCACAGCACCGTCCTCTTCATCAGCCCTGCCCGGCCACACGTGGCTGAGCACTTCTGCCACTCACCCACCCACCACCTGCCAGAGGGAACGGAAAAGGGAAAGGCAAAGGGAAAAGGGAAAAGGGAAAAGGGAAGGGGAAATGGGGAAATGGGGAAATGGGGAAATGGGGAAATGGGGAAATGGGGAAATGGGGAAATGGGNGGGAAAGGAGGATCCCAAATGTGTCAGCCCAAGGTCTGTGAGCTCGGACAGAGGGTCAGGGATGGGACAGTCCTCGAGCTGTGCCAGGGTTATGTGCACAGAGGCACAGAGGAGCATCCTGCCAGGATGGGACCTTCCTGTGGACTGGCAATGCCCTGCGGCGGCCAGGCAACCCCAGGGATGCTGTCATGGACCAACCCAGGGCCTGGGACCATCCCCAGTGTGAGGGAGAGGGAGGAGCAGGGCGGGTGGCACCTGGCCGGGCAGGGCTCCTCGCTGCAGGTGCGCTGCTGGTCATCGGGGCGCGTCAGCGCGTCGCAGAACCGCTCCTCCACCAGCCCCGCCAGCCTCTCCACGCAGTGCACGACCTGCCGCTGCACCCCTGCAGGTGGGAGGGCACTGAGGGCACCCCCGGGGCACCGAGGGCACCCCCAGGGCACCCCCAGGGCACTGATGGCACCCCCAGGGCACTGGCACCACGCGGGCACCAGCGCAGCTTTGGAAACCGAACCCGACCGCCCAGCACCCTCCAGCAGTGGAGACCTTGGAGAGCCTGAGCCACCAGGACAGCAGGAAGGTCACCAGAGCACCACCTGAAGCTGCAGATCATTTGTGCTGAGGGTGTGATGCCCTCATGGAGCCCATGGCAGCAGTGCAGCTGGAGCTGTGCCAACACGGAGCCGCACCGGCCTGGTGCCACTGCCCGGAGCCACATCCAGCCACCAGAGCCCGTGTGCCCTGGGAGTTCTGGGGGCTCTGGGGAGCCAAGGGACAGCACTCAGCTCTTTTGGCTGCCCTGCCCAGCCCAGCTCAGGGACAAAACACTGCCTCAAGCCTCGTGTCCCCCATCTGCTCACAGGGTTTTTAAGGGTGACCTCAGCACACTGCCTCGCTCCGGCTTCTGTCCCCGTTTCTGTAACACGTACTTGACCTGTGACATGGAGAGCTGTCACCACAGCTCAGCTGAGACTGACAGAACCCTGCTGAAGCTGCTGAGCTGCACTCTGGCTCAAGCACTTGGGAGCTTACAGAGCCTTGGGACTTACCAGAGGCTCATTGTGAGCTCTCCCAAATCCGTGTCTCCTCTCACATCATCACTCAGTGCAGGAAGAGGGGCTCAGCCCTCCTCCAGCTGCTCACCCTCACCCGACTCCTGCCTGATTCACTCCTCTATTTCCCTTCTGTTCTGGAAGCCAAGCACTCGAATCATACAAAAGAAAGCTGGTTTCAAACAAAGCCCATGTCCTGGCACTCTGTGCTACCTAGAAAGCAGGAGTGTCCTTGAATTCCCCTTTTTTTCCAGTGCCAGCTGCTCTCGAGGAAGTGCTTGCTGCTCCCAGCCTCACCCAGCAGTGCTCCAGAAATGTCCTTCTGCATCAGCTGCCCAAAGCTGCCCTGGGTATCACAGCCAGTGGTGCAGTGGGGCAGCATGGGGGCAAGCAAATGTCCACACATGGACACTGTGGGACCCCAGTGCTCTCTGTAAAACCCTGGCTATTCTCCCCTCGTGGAGAGGCCCAGCCAGGCAGGAGACTGGGATTCTCTAGAGAACCCTGATTTCTCTAAAGCTCTTTTGTCTCCATCCCCTGCTGGGTAACAGGACACCGAGCCCGAGCAGAGTGCTGATAAAGCCCTGGGGCTCCTGCTGAGCACCACGGGGCACCCAGCCGTGACCTCACACATGTCCCTTTCTTCTTCCCCTAAGGCCTCGTGAAACCCAAGACCCAGGAATTTCCAAGGCCCCAGGGATGCCCCACTGCTCCGAGCGGGTGTCCCGCGGGCCGCACTCACCTGTCCCGCAGGTGGCCGTGCAGGTGGTCCAGGAGCCAAAGCGCCAGAGGAACTCGGGCTGCTCGATCTCGTTCTCGCTGTTGGCCGGGCGCTGGATCGTGTACTGGTATCTCACCCCGGGGTTGGTCTCCTGGAACAGCAGCTGGGGACACAGGGGACAGGCAGGGGGTGAACAGCAGCTGGGGGACACAGGGGACAGGCAGGGGGTGAACAGCAGCTGGGGGACACAGGGGACAGGCAGGGGGTGAACAGCAGCTGGGGGACACAGGGGACAGGCAGGGGGTGCCCAGCAGGGCAGTGGGGGGTGGCATTGCCCCAGGGCCTTCTCAGGAGGGAAGGAGCTGCCCAGCAGGGCCATAAGGACATGACCCTGTGCCCAGCTCCACGGCAGAGCTGGACAGGACTTGGAGTAACCCGGTTTGTGGAAGGTGTCCCTGCCCATGGGTGGAATTTCCTAAACTGCCTCCCACTCCAAACGGGCTCCTGCTGCTCCTGTGGTTGACACAAGCCCTGCTCAAAGCGCCTCCCGCCTCCCGTGCCCGAGGGCCGGGAGTTCATCCCTGTTTTTGTTAGCCTAAGCACTCCCATTATTGCCAAAGCTTTGTTGTTCTTGGAGCTTTGGCCGGAGCCAGGGCGTCTTTCCAAAACCTCTCCATGAATATCGAAACGTTCTTGTCCACAGGTTTTAATTAAGTTACGAATCCCAAAAAGTGATTTGTGGGTGCTGAGCACGCCAGCATTCCCATTAACAGCAGCCCTTGGCAGCAGCAGGCCCAGGATCCCGCTCACATCCCACCACAGGCTGCTGCTGAAGGAAAGGCAGAAAGAGATTTTGGCTGCTCGGGGTGGCTGAGCTCTGGGTGAGCTCATGCAAAGGTGGGGATGCTCCGCTGGCTGGGCCATGACTGCCAGGGCAGGGGGATCCTGGGGGTCCATGGGATGCAGCTCTGTGGCCACCATCACCAGCACCATGAAGGATTTCAGCCTGGTGCCAGCTGTGCCATCATGTGTGGGATGATCCCCACTGGTTCCTGCAGAGGAAGGCTTGGCCCCACAGTCACAAGGATATTGACTCCAGCAGCTTTGCATGAACTGGCAGCTCCCTCACTCCCCACTGTCCAGCTCAGCCACAAGCACTGGGGGCTCTTTCCCTGCTCCTGATAAGATAGGGAAAAGCCTCAGGAAATGGCTCTTTCTCCTCATGCTCCCTCTCCTGTGTAAATATTTTGTGGAATGCTGCAAAGGGGATGAGGCTCAGCTGGAAGTGGTGTGGGCTGGAAACACTCCCCGGCAGCTGCTCCAGCGCTGGCTCCCAGAGAAACACACCCCGAGGAGGAGCAGAGCCCATCCCCTGGATGCAGGGAGGGCCGTGAGGACCACGGCAGCTCAGCCCCACAAGGAAGGTGGGATCCATCCTACCTGGATCCACACGGGCTCCACGGTCGGCCCCGGAGAGGTGAGGTTCTCCCAGTTCCCCGTCCTCTTGTAGGTGAAGGTGGTCCCTGCCACCCTGTAGTCCCCGTTCCACTGGATGGTCCAGCCACCATTCAGGAAATACTTCTCTGGGTCCTCGCTCCGCAGCGCCAGGAAATTCCCGGCTTCTGCCACTTCTTCAATGCGGATCTCCCGGGCTCCCACGGGGATAATCCCAATGTCAACATAACCTGGGAATGGAATCAAGCCTGGGTCTGGGTGGAGTCAGAGGTATATGAGATGATTTTTGTCCTTGGGTGGGTGCTGTGTCCCCTGGGTGCCAGCATTGTGCCAATCCTTACACCTCTGTAAGGCACCAGTGGGCACCAAACCCTGCCCTGCCCTGAGCCCACCTGAGCTCCCGGCTGTCTTATCCCCAAAAACTCAACAAGCTGGAGTTAAACTGCCCCTCCAAAGGAGCAGCAGCAGCAGCCCAGCTGTGGTGGAGCAGGCACGGCGCTCTGGGGACAGCAGAGTGCCCTTACCCAGCCCCTCGCTGTCCTCGAAGGTCTTGTGGACGGTGTGGCAGGTGGAGCCGTCCCCGTGGCACACCCCGCAGCGATCCTCCACCGCGTGCGAGTCGATCTCGTAGTCACAGCCCACCTTCTGCAAGGGAGCCCTGTCAGCCCCACACCAGCATCTCCCAGTCCCTCCCAGCACCGGCTGCACCGTCCCAAGGGGATTCACAGGATCCTGGCGTGGCTTGGGTTGGAAGGGACGTTGAAGACCATCCAGTTCCAGCCCCCTGCCATGGGCTGGGACACCTTCCCTGAGACCAGGTTGCTCCAAGCCCCGTCCATCCTGGCCTGGGTTGTGCTCTGGCTCCTTGAGGCCAGCACAGAGGCCGACACAGCCCGTACCACCCACCCCACGGGAGCCAGGAACGCTCTCCCAGTGGGGAACGGCAAAAGGAGCGAGCTCAGCATGAGAGGGAGGGCACGCTGAGCGCCCAGGGGTGGGTCCTGCCCTATGGGTGCTTTCCCAGGTGCAGGGTGTCCCTGGGTGCCCCAGCCCACCTTGCAGATGCCGTTGATGCAGAGGTCGCGGCTGGCGTCGCTGTCGTAGCAGGGCGTCCCGTCCACCACCGCGTCCCGCAGCTTCTCCGCAAAGTACTCGTGCTCGGGCCGGCAGTGCAGCTCGCAGGGGTTCACTGGGGAACAGGCAACACTCAGCCCCGGGGCCGGCTCCGAAAACACAGATCAACCCCGCGAGCCCAGCCGCGGTGTAAAATCCAAAACGCAGCGCGAGCAGGCTGCGAGGCACCGCTGGGACTCAACGGCCAGCTCCAGCCGCTCGCGGGGCCGTGTCCGGGCGTCCCCAGGCTCGAAGCCCCGCTCTCCACTCACTGCTGTTGGGCACTGGCGTCCACTTGTAGAGCTTCCCCTTGTAGAGCATGGGGTTGAACTGGCTGCACTGGAGCTGGCGGAAGGAGGGCTTGTCCGCGGGACAGCGCCGCACGTTGCAGATCCGGAACCGCTTCCGCTCCCCCAGGCAGTACCGGCCCCCGTACTTGGGCCTGCGGGAGGGAAAAGGAGTCACATGGGGGCTGAGAGGGGCACAGACCTCACAATCACAGAGCTGTGGGATGGTTTGGGTTGGAAGGCACCTCACAGTGCATCCCTGTTCCACCCCCTGCCACGGGCAGAGACACCTTCCACAGACCAGGCTGCTCCACGCCCCGTCCAGCCCGGTGTCCATCCTGCAGCTGCTCTGGAGGAGCTGCTCTCCATCCCACCCAGGGAGACCTCCTGACTCTGCTGCTCTACTGCCCCAGGGAATGGCAAAGCTGACACTGGACTTGTTAAAGCAAGAGAGGCTTGGGAAGCACAACAATGTTTTTCTCAGGTGCCAGCAGACCCTCACAACACAGCCACCATCTCCTGCCAGGCTGCCTTTTCCTTCCGTCACACCTCTGTCCATGGCCCATGTCCACCACTTCATGAAAATTCCTTCTCCTGGGCACACTCTGCTGAAGAGAATGAAGCTAATGGTTATTTTAGGGCTGTGTTTACATGCTCTGCCCTGAGGAATGGCTGTGGGAGGGAGGGATGCCCAGCACACATTTTCTCACTTCATCCCAAGGGCAAAGCTGAAGATTTACCTCCAGTGGCCAAAGCAAACAACTGCCCGGGAAACTCCCAGTGTTTGCTCTCGTGCCTGTCCACAGCTGTGTTTGGAGCACTCCATAAACCACCACAGCACCTCTGCCACAGAGTTTATGTCAAACACAAATCCAGGTCCTGATCCAGGACCGAGACGAGGGAGCACTTCCCTCAAGAGCCCAACAGCACGTGCCAAACTCACCCGAGGAAGAGGATGGGCAGAGCACATCTGGAAGGGTCAGGAGCTCACTCCTGGGGCTGCCAGGGCTCCCTATGCCATGGAAAAATGACTCCCCTGGAAAGTCACTACAAAGCCCTTTTCCTCCCCATCCCAGGGTGCTCTGACACCAAGGCAAGCCGGGGGTTTTGGCTGAATCCAGTGCTACAGTGATTTGGTGACCAAGGGGACATCTGGGGAGCAGATGGGTCAGCCCAGAAACCCCAGGATGGAGATGGCAGCTCCTCCAGCAGTGCCCGGACACTTCCAGCCAGCACTGGCTGATGGAATGCAGCAGGGCGATAAACTGCAGCAGGATTTTTCAAAACAACTCTGAATCAGGCTCCAAGAATGCCTGGTTTGCTCTTCTGTCACTAAAGGACACTGGATATGTTTTACATCTCCGAGCATGGTGTCTCTGCCCTTTGTTTGAGTCACACTGCAACACTCCAGGGCAGGGCATGGAACGAGATCCCTCCCAGCCCAAACCACCCCAGCGTTCTGTGACTCCTGACCAGTGTCCTGGGGGTCCCAGAGGGCTGGCTTACGTGGGGTGGCTGCAGTGCCTCTCAGCACTCTGCACTCCTGCTCCACAGCTGCGGGAACAGGAGGCCCAGGAGCTCCAGGAGCTCCAGCCGCCGTCGATGGGCTCGGGCCGGAACCCCACGGGGACACACTCGCCGTTGAAGCACCACTGCAGGGACAGGCAGCAAGAGCAGAGCACCAGGTTAGGGGTGGGCAGCACTGGGGCCCAGCACACGGACTGTGCCCTGGAAATCCCTGCTTGGCTTGCACGGAGCTGCCTGGGGTCAGCTGGGCTCTGCCAGAGCCTGGAGCTCCTCAAGCAATGGGAAACTCAGAGGTGTCGGGCTGTTTGAGGGAGGCACAAACCCAAAGCTCCATGGAGAGCCCTCAGCAAGGGGATTCCCAGCCCAGGGTCAGCCCAGAGGGGCTCAGAGGTGCTCCCCAGCACTGGGGAAGATCCCAGGGAGGAGCATCCACCATGGCAGCAGAACGAGCCTCGTGCTCTCCTGCCATGGTCATTAACTGTGGGTTTCACCTCCCCGGGTGATTCAAATGATCCCAAGTGAGTCCCTTCCCTGGGTGTTTGGGCAGAGCAAGGGCAGTGGGATGAGTCCATCCCTGCACTGGCCCTGCACAGCCCCTGTGTGTGCAGGAGCAGGGGTCCCTGAGGCCATGCAGGGCTGTCCCCCCCCCGTTACCTTGCTGTCCCCACAGGCCGTGCCGTCCACAGCCGCGTCCAGCTTGGAGTGACACGTGTTCCCCACCGTGCACCACAGCGTGCTGCAGACACTCTGTGGGAAACAGAGGGACACGGTTCCTGCCCAGCACAGATCAGAACCATGCCTTGGGCACAGATCAGATCCCTCCCTCAGGCACTGATCCATCCCTCAGGCACAGATCAGATCCCTCCCTCAGGCACTGATCCATCCCTCGGGCACAGATCAGATCCCTCCCTCAGGCACTGATCCATCCCTCGGGCACAGATCAGATCCCTCCCTCAGGCACTGATCCATCCCTCGGGCACAGATCAGATCCCTCCCTCAGGCACTGATCCATCCCTCGGGCACAGATCAGATCCCTCCCTCAGGCACTGATCCATCCCTCGGGCACAGATCAGATCCCTCCCTCAGGCACTGATCCATCCCTCGGGCACANGTCCCTCGGGCAGAGTGAGCACAGCCCCAGCACAGCCCCAGCACAGCCCCAGCACAGCCCCAGCACAGCCCCAGCACAGCCCCAGCACAGCCCCAGCACAGCCCCAGCACAGCCCCAGCACAGCCCCCGCTGCCCACCAGGGCCCCCCTTACGTCCATGTCGTCGCAGAAGGTGGAGTAGGGGCCGTACTGCAGCCGGCACTGGTGGCCCACGTCGTAGAGGACGCCCGGGGGCACCAGGGGGAAGTCCAGCACCTCCCGGGCCGGGGGGTCATCCAGGCACAGCCCCCAGCCCCGGCTGCAAGAGAGAGGTCACAGCAGTGTCACCCCAGGTGCCAGCACCTCTGGGGCACAGCCGCTGGGCCATGTCCCAGCACGAGAAGCCAGCAGCATTTCCCACTGATGGGCACCTCTGGGCACCTTTTTGGGGTGGGAGCCCCCCAGAGTGATCCCCCCACGTCCCCCGGGGTGGCAGGGCATGGGGAAGGTGAAGGGACAAAGACAGAAGGGGCAAGAACCATGAATGTCCCGTTGGACCCACGGGCTGTGTGGCTGCTAACAGGAATAAAGGAGATTATTTAGGAGATTATCAAAGGCGATTATCAGGAGCCCAGGGTGCCCAGCCCCGTGCTGTGCTCCCGAGGGCTGGGCAGGATTTCTGTGCGGCAGAGGTGGCAGCAGAGCGGCCGGGGCGGGCGGTGCCTCCCGCTGCTCCTTTTGCTGCGAGGCTTCCCGAACTCCCAGGAATTGTCACCAGTTCAGCCCGCCGTGTTGAGTTAAACAAACTCCTTTCCAGCAAGGCCGAGCCTCTGGCAAGGCTGTCTGGCGGATCAGATTACTCGGGTTTGTTGTGATTGGGAAGGGCTCTGAATTAACTTGAAATGAGATTCCTTTTTAACCCAAAGCAGCAGCACGGAGACGAGGGCTGGGAGCAGGAGAGCTCCTGCTTTGGGGTGCTGGCAGTGCCACGGGGGGATGCTCAGCAGAACCAGCACCCCCTGTCCCGTTCCCATCCCGCCCACCGAGTCCCACACTGGGCACCTGCAAACAGCTCCCTTGGCTGGAGACAGCCCCTGAACTCCCATGCACATCCTCACTGAAATACACTTCTATTTCCCCGTGGGAAAAACCAGGAAATGGGGCTCGGAAATCTCCATTTCCAAACTGCCAGCAGCAGGAGCATCCTGCTGCTCCCAGACCAGTGGGAAGGGCAGGATCCCTGTGGGAGGTGTGGGGCTGGGATGGATGGAGCTCCATGGATCATGGATGGAGCATGGAGCATGGATCCCTGTGGAGCCAGGATGGATGGAGCTCCATGGATCATGGATGGAGCATGGAGCACGGGTCCCTGTGGAGCTGGGATGGATGGAGCATGGATTGGGCAGCTGGACACAGGTCCTGCTGCAGCCTGGGTCGGGCACACACTGCCTGGCACCTCCCCATGTATTTCCACAGAGTCCCAGAATCCTGGAATGGTTTGGGTTGGAAGGAGCCTTAAAGCTCATCCCATTCTGTACACTTGGAGTGTTTTCTCTAAAAACAGAAAGTGTCCTTGCTGGAAAAAGTCCAGGCTCAAGCACCTCATTCTGGATGAGCCCCAGGTGTGACACTCGTGCTGCTCTGGACTCTTCACCCTCTGCCTGTTTGGGTCCCAGCAGGGCCCCACAGGTCCCCCCTGCACTGTCCCCACTGTCCCAGCTTGGGGCACTCCCTGCACTGTCCCAGCTCACAGAGGGGTCTCTGTCCAGTCTGGAGATCTGCCTCAACTTCCCAGCTTTTCCAGAATCTATTTATTTGTTAAATATTTTACAATCATTCTCCTGGCCTGTTCTATTGGCCAAAACACATGTCCAAGCAGGGAAAAATTGGCCTGAGTTTTCCTCTGGCTTCCAAGGATCTGGAGTAAATCCCAGTCCACAGGGAAAGATGCAGGGGCCTGCACTGCTCTGCCTGTTCCAGCCCATTCTTTAACAGGCTGGAGGATGGAGTGGATGGAACAATGATTAAATCCCCATCTGTGAGCAGCCTGAGAGGATCTGCAGATACATTTGAGAGCAGGATTAAAATTCCAAAAGCTCCCAGAGAACTGGAGGAACGGTCCAAAAAAGCCAGGACAGAATTCAACAAAAACAAAGGCAAAGCTTGGAGCTTGGGAAGAATCAGCTGCACAGCTGTGGGGCTGGTGGGGCTGGCAGAGGGCAAGGGCAGCAGGCCCCAGGCCCTGGCAGGAGGAGGATGATGGAAGAAGAACTCCAGCACTGTGGAAAGAGGCTGAAAATCTGGTTGTTTGATGTGGAGCAAAGCCTGAAGGGTCCCTCCACCACCAGAGCATCACCGGCCACCCTGTGCCAGCACCCTACACTGGCCTGAGCGAGGGGACACAGCAGGGACAGGAGCTCTCCCAGTGTCCCCTCGTGTCCAGGCAGACCCTGACTGAAGCCCCAGCTGCAGCCAGGGCTGAGCACAGTGCTGGGGCCGTGCTGCTGCCAGGAATCACTTTCAGATGCTCCAGCATTCGGCAGTGCTTGTGAAATAATAATTATCTTGTGTAAAATAATAATCATCATCATCTGAGAGTGTGGTTTTTCTGAACGTGAGCTCTGTTCCATGCACAGGCAGCAACCCCAGGCCACAGGGTCCCGTTTCCTGGCTCCCTCCCTCCCGTTCTCCTGCCAACATCCCTTACAACAGCTCCTGTCTGTGCTGGCCCTGCCCTGGGGGTGTCACAGCTGGTGACAGACGCCCTGCGCTGCTCCCAGGGAAGAGCTGCTCCTTCTGGGGGGGCAAAGGCACCAAAACCCCGGCAGAGGAGCTCCCAGTCTCCCCCATCCCAGCTCGCAGCAGCCCAGGGCCATCACAAGCAGGAAATTCATCCCCAAGTGAAGGTTAAGAGCAGAGGGCCAAGAGCGCTGCGGATGCGGGAAGCTCCGTTGCTCTGAAAGCCATAAATCAGCAGAAACTCCCCCTGCACGGGGCCAATCCACATGTCCCAGGCTGGGATTTGGGAGCAGAAGCCTGGCCCCAGCAGCCTCCCAGCGCCTGGCCCAGCTCTCCCCTCGCTGCTTTCAAACCTTCCCACAGCAAGGGGGAAAATGTTCCTCCAGTGCAAGGCTCTGCCTGACAAACCCAGCTCCGGGCTGTGCTCCTCGGAACTTCTAACAGCAGGCTGAAAAATCAGCCACGGGTGCTAAAAATAAACAAAAGCAGGGAAGAATTTGGCTGGATCTGGTTTGCCCATGACAGGCAGAGAGAATCAAAGAGATTCTGCAGAACCTGCAGAGAGCACTGAGGGAAAACACTCGGGTTTTATCTGTGCAACCACAGCCCCTGTGCCCCCCAAAAAGCTCCTGACCCCCCTTCACAGCACAGAGTGAGGCAGCCCAGGGAGGACCCATGGAATGGTTTGGTGGGAAGGGACCTCAAGGGACCTCAAGGGATCTCATCCCACCCCCTGCCATGGTCAGGGACACCTTCCACCACCCCAGGCTGCTCAGAGCCCGGGCTTTGGACACTCCCAGGGATGGGGCAGCCACAGCTGCTCTGGGCAAAGGCCCCCAACACTCTTGGAGAGATGATCTTAGGGCTAAGAGCCTCCCCCATGGCTGGGCCCCGACCCCCAGCCCCCATCAGTGAGGAAGAAGAGGAGGAGGCACTCACTCGAGGAAGCGTGTGATGTACTCGCGGCTGCAGCGGGACCAGGTGAGTGGGGACGTGTCATACAGGAGCTGTGGAGACATGATGAAAGGTCTTTTCCCAACTGGCTCACAGTCATTGCTGCTTCCATCATGCTGAATCCCAAAACTGTGTAAGAGCACAGCCCACGGAGGGGAGGTGAGCCACGAGCACCACAGCCACCACAGCCACCGCCCCGGGGGACGTGCCACTGACAGCCCTGAGCTTTGTCCCGTGCTTCATTTCAGCTTTCCCACTCAAAACTCGGGAATATTCAACAAGATCCTGCTGGTGGGTGTTTTCCCACACACGGATGTCTATTGAGAGCTGCAATGCTCAAGTGACCTTGTCAAAATTTAACTGAAACTGGGGCAAGCGAAATTCTGTCGCTGATATTACAGGCAGATCCCACTTTAAAACTTCTAAATGGGCAACCCCTGCTCCAAAACCTTCCCACACCACCCCAGGGCAATACACAGGTGCAATTTCTCCAGGTTGCCTTGGGTTATGCGGTTCTCATTAAACCCAGGACAACCCAAGACTTAACTCTGGAATTAAATCCTCAGGGAGCAAGGGAGTGTTTGCACCCGTGAGGAACCACTTGGGAACCATCTCCCAACTTCCCTCCGTGCCTCCTCCAGCCCCAGGGCGCAGGCAGGGGAAGGGGAGCAGGAGGAAGAGGGTGGTACCTGTGTCCGAGCTCGTGGGCCACGGTGAAGGCGAGGGGCAGCCCCGTGTCCTCGTTGATGTTGCAGCTCCGGTGGGGCTGGCACATCCCAGCCACGTGGGACAGCCCCAGGGTCTCACAGGGCCTGTTCATGGCAGCACAGATGTCCTTCCTTGGCCAGGACAGACAGACAGACAGACAGACAGAGAGCAGAGAGGGCGTTGGAAGGCGGCAGGGCCCGGCACACGGACAGCGGCCAAACAGGAGCCGGAGTGGAGACATCCAACATCCTTCCACAGGGGAAACATTCGTGACCTCTCCTTTCCCCTTTCCTCTCCCAGTATCCCAGCTCATTATTAAGCCTGATTAATGGGAGCTGCTGGCCAGCCTGGCTGCTTTTATTCCGTTGTATAAATAAAGCTGATGCTGGGGATAATCAAGCAATGCTATGGGGAAGTGCATCCCAGAGGTGCTGTGGTTTTCCAGGGCAGCTCCAGCCACCCAGGAAGAACAGCTCCACTGAAGTACAAGGCCTGAAGTGCCTCAATTCTGCTACAAAGGAACCTCCCAGAGCAGATAAAGCTGCTGTGGGTTGTGAATCATCACCCAAACCACCACAAGAGCCAGCTTCAAACCAGCTTTGAGTGCAAGGTACACAGACTTGGACAGAGGCAGGAATTCCTGCCAGCTCCATGGGAGGTCAGGGGCTTCCCAGAGGCTCCTCTGCCAAGCCCAGCCTCTGAGGGAAAAAGGAGAGTTAATCCTGTGAGCTCCTGGGAGGATCCAGCCTGTCTGGGGCTTGGCAACAGGGCCATGGTGAAAACCTGCTTTGGAAACCTGGGAGCTGTGTCCAGGTTTAAACCTGACATCTGAGACCAGTCCACAGAACCAGACTAATGGAATCCTTTGGGTTGGAAGGGATCCTAAAGATCATCTAATTCCAACCCCTGCCACGGGCAGTGACCCCTTCCACAGCACTTGCAGCCACCAGGAAACATCCCCAGGTTCCACATTACAGATCTTACATGCAGGTGTCCAGGCAGGGAGAGGGAGATTTCACCAGGTCCCACTGAGATGTTTCCCTGCCTGCCCCCACCTGCAGCCAGGTGAGTTTTCAGGTGCCACAGCAGCCCCAGAGCCCCAGACCTGTGTGTGGGCTGCACACCTGGTGAGCAGGACGGCGACGTCGTGGTGCAGGGGGTGGGAGTCTCCCTTCACGTTGATGCTCTTCTGCCACTTGCAGAAGCTTTTCAAGGTGTTGTCTGCGTGGTGGGAGATCTTCAGGTCCTCCTGCCAACATAAAGGGAGATCTGCTGGGGCTGTTTGGATTCTGGGGTGGGGAGGGGAAAGCTCTGACCCCAGACACGTCAGAGTGGGATTGGGAGCGACTGCCATCCAGATGGAATTGCTCCATGTTTATAGCTCGTAGGCTGGGTGGGAAGACAGCCCTTTTCCTGCTTTCTTTTCATCTGTGATTCAACCAAAACATGAAATCACCCAGTAACAGGGGTTAAGAACCACTGCAGGAAAACCCCCTGTGCTGGCTGACAGTGAAGGATGTGGCTGTGGAGACCTTGAGTGGCCTCAGGCCCCCCAGAGCCACCACGGCAGCTTGGACACAACCACCCAGTGACCCAGAGCCCTCTGCCACCACACTGACCCTGTGTTACCATAAACCACCCCAAAAACCAGGCTCTGCAGCTCCTCTGCCCACACTGTCCCTGGCCACCCCAGGGAGGCAAACGTGGGCACCTGCAGTTCTCCCACACACGCTCAGCCAGGCCACCAGGCCAGCCCAGGAGGGAGCCTGGTGGCCCGCCCAGCTCCCAGCCCAGCCCAGCCTGGCTGCCAGGGCTGAGTGCTCGTGGCCTCACCTCCTCGTGCTCCAGCAGGATGAGCCGCACTATGGCGATGTTGATGGGGTTCCCGATGCTGGCGTGGTGGAACAGCCCTGCCACCTGCAGTGGGACAGCCATGGGGACAGAGCTGGGGACACACAGCAGCCAGGACACCGCCTCCAGCTGCAGCAGCTCCTGCAGGGGAAGTTGCTGCAGGCTGCTGACAACATCTCGGGAATTCCCCGCATGGGAGACAAGAACTGACGGGGCCTGGAGTGGGGCCTGCCATGAAATCAATTTACACTTGATATGATCTGTGCAGGCACTGGAACTCAGCCAGGAACGCCCGGGGAGCCCCTCAGCTCTCACTGCTACGGGATGTGTTTAACATCTCACAGGAATTCGGCGCTCTCTGGGCGCCTTCACCACCCCCGAAATCCAGGGATGTTACCTGAGCTCAACCAAAGCTTTCCTCCGGAATGAAGGAGGGACACACTGAGCCCCCTCCTTACCTGCTCGTTTCCTGGCACAGCGCAGCCCCCAGATTCCCAGTGGGACCAGCACAGCCTGGCTGTCCTTCCCTCAGCCGCCCCTCCCGGGGATGCCACGTCCCCCCTGCCCACGGTCCCACGGTCCCACGGCAGGTGACCCTGCCCGTGTGGGGGGGCCAGGATGAGCTCGGGGTGCCTCCCCACGCCGAGCCCCGTGGCTCCCGGTGGCCCAGCCCTGCCGGTCCCGTGTTCACTCACTCACCATGTTCATGACGGTCAGCACGTACTTCTCGATGTGCTCGCTGCCGTGGAACTCCACCATCTTGGTGTCTGCCACCACCAGCGTCTCCACCCACTTCTCCCTGCTGACCGAGCGCTGCTTGATCCTTCTCCTCCTGCGCTGCTTCTGCTCCCACCTCTCCCTGCGCCGCTCAGACCGCTCCAGGCTCTCCTGAGACCCTGAGCGATTCAAGGGGGCAAAAAGGACTTCTTATCCTTGATGAAATGCCTGCAACTTTAATGTCTTCATTTTCAACTCAAAGGAATCCCCTCTGATGTGGAGAAGGCTCCACACTTGTACTCATAACTCAATAACTCGTGTGCATTTTGCTGTGCTCTTTTCCAAAGGACTCTGAGCTCAGTCTGCTACACGTGAGCAGGACACAAAAAAAATTAAACAAAGCATTTGAAGGGATTTCTTTGACCAGAACAGGGTTTGCAATATCTACAAGGACCAGGGAGCCTCCCAAAGCAGAGTCCTAATGTTTGTACTGACACAGGAATTTACAGACAATACTGCAGAGATGCTTGATGAACAACCTGAGAAAAAACCCAGTGGCTCAACATTTTGGGTGATCCCAAATCTGTATTTTTCAGGAAGGGACAGTTCCCATCACTGTGCCCCCAAAGCCAGGCTGGTGACTGGAGCCAAACCCCAGAGTCCTGGGCAGCTGAGACACCAGGGCCAGCACAGACCAGAATTACACGGAATTCCCTGCGACACACGGAGCCCGGGCTCGACTCCTTCCTAGGGGAACAGCGGGGCTGGGCCGGGCTGGGCTGGGCTGGGCAGTGCTGGGCTGGGCTGGGCTGGGCTGGGCTGGGCTGAGCTCAGCGCTGCTCACGCACACAGCCAGTGGGAATTCTCCAGCGGGGACTTTTCCTGTGACACGGCTCCAAGGGCAAGGTCAGGGTCAGCCCCAAGCTGGGTGAAGGCTTTACAAAGCTCATCCCACGCAGTGGGAATCGCTCCCATGGCTTCGCAGGGCTCAGCCTCGCTTCCCTAACAATGGGCTCCTACATTTCCTGGGCGTTAGCTGTGAACGGGTGTTTCATCCCCCAGCCTGAAAAATCCCAGCTATCTGGAGCTCTTGATGAATTGCTAATACCGCTGTGACAGTTTAATCGCGGCAGCTTCCTTGGGGCTCGTTCCCATCGTGTCCTTGGCTGCTGGGCTCCCAGCCGGGCCCTGAGGCTGCTGCAGAGCCTGGGGGGCTCCTGGGGCGTCTCCCCTTGGGATGATCCCTGTCAAACACCACCCAGCTGAGCACAGGGGCGGCCCTGGGCACTGACAGGAGCGAAACAACACCGGCAGCATCTGCCTGGCGTGGGCAAAGCAAAGAGCAGCACAGCAGAGCTCCGTGAGAGGATGGCAGGAACCAAAATCCTACAGACTCTGGGGCTCCTTTGGGATTCCCCTCCAGGGCATGCACAGCACGTCCACCCCACTAGCCCTGATTACAGAGGAGATCCACATGAATTACACACAGGTCATGGTATACCCAGAGAAATTAATTTTCGAGAATAGACTTCAAAGCCCAGAATGGCCTTGAGTCAAGAATAGACTTCAAAGTCTGGAAGAAGCCATTAAGATTATTACCACAGATTAAATAATTAATTTAGATTATCAGAAGGATGCCTGTAAGATAACCCTGATATAGAAGCAAACCCCAGTTTGTGAAAGCAGAGAGCTCCAGAAAATGTGTAGCACATAATGCACTGCAGGTTCATCAGGGAGTACAGTGCCCATGAGCTTTTGGGAATGCACTGAATTCCTCAGCACCTGAAATCCTGGATTTAGGAGTTTGCCCTGCACAGGGAAGGACCCACATGCACTCTGCCCACAGTGGGAACTCCCAGGGCAGTGACTGAGTTCCACTGCCAAAGTGTTCCACTGAGTTCCACTGACCAATGCCCTGGCAGGTCAAAAAGCAAAGTTTTCACGGAAATTAAAGCAAAAGCTCTGTCCCCACATCATCCCTGCCTGCAGCAGGGCTGGGAGCAGGAGATGAGCGAGAGGCCTGAGCTCCAGCACCCCTGGGGCAGTGGTGGCACAGACTTTGCCCAGAGGAGGGGACAGTACCTGGCACGCCGCAGGCTTCCCGCGGGGCCGGGGCTCTCCTGCCCTGCCCAGCCCTGTCCTTGGGCACCTGGCGCTTGTAGATCCTGTGGGGCTGTGCTGCTCCCTCCTCCCGAGGGCTGCTGGACACGGGCTCGATGAAGTAGTCCTCGTTCATGAGCTGAAACACACCTTTCTGCCAGGGAGACACAAAGTGCCACCGTGAGGCCACCTGCAGCCCAGCTCACCCCGAGGAGCCTGGGGCTGGCAGTGATCATGGAATCACAGGAATCACCATGGAATGGTTTGGGTGTGAAGGACCTTAAATCCCACCCAGAGCCACCCCTGCCACGGCAGGGACACCTCCCACTGTCCCAGGCTGCTCCCAGCCCTGTCCAGCCTGGCCTTGGGCACTGCCAGGGATCCAGGGGCAGCCACAGCTTCCCTAGGAATTCCATCCCCGCCTCTCCCCACCCTCACAGGGAAGGATTCTCCCCAATAT
Organism: Dicaeum eximium; assembly: GCA_013396995.1. Taxonomy (NCBI): domain Eukaryota; kingdom Metazoa; phylum Chordata; class Aves; order Passeriformes; family Dicaeidae; genus Dicaeum; species Dicaeum eximium. Next base: position 132,023 of record VWZP01000844.1, read on the forward strand.
CCCCTTTACTCCTGCCCTCTGGCAGTGGGAAGCCATGGAGGATCCCATGGGGTTGTGCTCCCTCCATAGTGAGAGACACAAGCACTGCACCAGCAGTTACAGGGGACCATTTCTGCAAACCCACAGGGGGTTTAAGCCTTTTCCCCCAGACTGCCACTCCTCCAGGTCACTACTGCCCCAGGGAATACCTGCAGGGAGAGCTCAGGAAGCAGCGAGCAGCTCCCCTACCCAGGAGCTGTGCTATCCCAACACCTCCAGCCCTCTCGGTTCCTGATGTGCTCCTCACGATCCCATTCACACAGCAGAAGGCAGAGAATTGCTCTTTTTGGGAACTGGGACACAAACAAGTAAACCCAGCCCCAGAGAGCTCCCAAACCGCTGCAATCCATGGGAAATGTGCAGCCAGGCTACACCAGACCTGCGTGGTGAGACGCCGACTCTGCTGCTGGGAATTTTGGTGTCGCTTTTGGCAGAAGAAAGGCTCCCAGCCATCTCCTGCCGTTCCCTGGGGGATGAAGGCTGGCTGGATGGGGCTGTACTCACCAGGCCGTCGCAGGTGCTGAGGGCAGCCAGCCCGCCCTGCAGCGCCCGGCCCCGCACCTCGCCGATCATGTGGCACGGGTTGGACGAGCGGGGCTGGATCTTGGCGCCGGCCGTGCCCCCGAAACGCCGCTCGCTGACAAAGCCCGGAGCCAGGAGGTGCCTGTTGAGGCTCAGGTTGAATTTCAGGGGGTGCCCTCGGTAGTGCAGCTCGTAGAAGGCGGGCAGCTTGCTCCTGGAGGCAGGAGACCTCCGGTGAAGGGCCCGGTGGGACAGGTCGTAGGACAGGAAGGATCCGCTCTCGTCCACCTTGATGGGATGGACGATGTCGCTGCCGGGGGGCGGCTCTGGGAAGGGGGGGGCACTGGTTACTGCGGGGTTCTTCAGCTTTCCTCTCACACCCCTTCCCCCGCTGGGCTCCTGCGGCTGGGGACCCGCACACGGCTGGCCGTGTCACCGGTGCCCACCGGGACGGAGGGACAGCAAGGACAGCAGGGACCCCGCCAGGGGGACGGCGTTAGGGTCAGGGTTAGGGGCCGGTGGGCGAGGGGGGGGCAGGAGCTCCGGAGCCCGGCTCTGCCCCGGCTGGCCCCGGTTGCTCCCGCTGTTAAACTCCGGCTGCCAGTAAAAACAACACCGAACAAACAACGGGAAAAAGTCCCGAAAACTCGAACCCCCTCTTCGAGGCGGTGTTGCGACACGCCGCCTCCAGGGGCAAAGCACCCGCGGGCACGGAGCGCCCCGGAGCCTCCCCAGCCGGGGCCCAGCCGGGACGGGACCGGGGCTGCGGCTCCGAGCGTGTCCAGCCCGGGGGGCGAGCGCGGCACCGGCGGGGGCACCGGGCTGTCCTGCCCCGGCCCGGCCCCGTCGAGCGCCCACGAGCATCCCGCGGACACCGGCGCTCATTCCCGCGGACACCGGCGCTCATTCCCGGGGACACCGGCGCTCATTCCCGCGGACACCGGCTCTCAATCCCGCGGACACCGGCGCTCATTCCCGGGGACACCGGCGCTCATTCCCCGGGACACCGGCGCTCATTACCGCGGACAATCCCGCGGACACCCAGCACTCATCCCGCTCATCCCCGCGGACAATCCCGCGGACACCCAGCACTCATCCCGCTCATCCCCGCGGACAATCCCGCGGACAC
>VWZP01000844.1:136485-156592 GCA_013396995.1 Dicaeum eximium
GGGTTCGGCTCCCTCCGCTCCCTCCGCTCCCTGCTCAGCCCCGGGCAGGTGCGAATAGGTGGGACAGCGGAATTCCCGCAGTCTTTGTCTCTCCCTGCCCTCCTGTTTCCTCCCAATAACACGCGGGCCCTTCCCACCCCGTTATTCCGAATATCCTTCATTTTCCTGCGCGGACGTTCGTCGGTATTAAAGCTGCTGAAATCCCTCTGATTTGTCGGGGGTTTTATTTTAACGCGTTTGGAAGGTGGGTGTTATTTGTTGTCCCCTGGAAGGGAGCCCGGTGCAGGAGGATTCATGGAGGCAGCGCTGGATTCCAGCTGTGCTGGAATCCACATCTGGAACAGAGCACCGGGCTTTAGGTGAATGAAGATGAGTTGGGCTTTCTAGGAGGATTTTTCTGCGTCTATTTTGGTTTTTAGGTAGTGGCTGCCGTTGAGAGTAATACAAGAAAGATAAATGAAAATAGCAATTTAGTGTAAGACGGATGCTCCATCCCTGGAATGCCCAAGGCCAGGTTGGACACTGGGGCTGGAGCAGCCTGGGACAGTGGGAGGTGTCCCTGCCTTGGCATGGAATGGGAAATGGGGTGAGCTGTGCTGTAAGGAACAGTGTGTGGATCCAGGGGACAGCCCTTGTGTGAGGGAGCAGGAGCCTGCCGGGTTATCATGGAGACAAAGAACCCTTTCTGCAAATCAGCCGTGTGTTTTTTAAAAATGAATGTTCCTCAGTAACTGTGGGCATCTCTGCTGGAAAACCTTGCACAGCTCTGAGGCAGAGGTGTGCCTTCCACCAGCACTGTGACACTGAGGGTGGTAATGTCACCTCTGATTGTCAGCCCTGTCCGTAGGGACATTTTAAAATAAAAGCACTGGCTGTGTGATGTGTCAGTGTGGGCCCTTCCGGGAGAACCCTTCTCAGCCTTTTTCTTTGTTGCTACACAGAAGCATTTCGCAGTTCTGCAGCTCATCTTCCCCAAACGGGGGGCACTGCAGCTTGCAGGAGGAGATGTGTGGCCTCAGATATCCTGTGTTAAGTACACTGCAATTCCCACAGCGGAACCAAGGCCACTGGGGAGATAAAACCAGGCTGAAGGACAGTCCCATCCTGCTTAAACCCCGGGGTGAGGAGGTTCTGCTGCTGCACAGCCCCAGCCCTGCCCTGTCCCACAGGCTGGGTGGGGCAGCAGCATGGGGGTCTCAATTCCTGCCTCTCCTGAGCTGGGAATGCCAGGTGCTGCTCTTCCTGCAAGGAAAGGACAGGGGTGACAGAGGCTTTCAGGTGTCAGGAGCTTAAGGTGCAGAGGTGGGGTCTTAGGGGAGTGCCCTGGGTCAGGAACCCCTCAGAGGGGCAGCTTTCCCTGCCCGGGGGTGAGCCCAGCCTGGTGTGGGGGCTGCAGCCTGAGCTGAGCCTGGGGAGGAGATCTGGGAATGTCTGGCAGCTCGGGGAGGGGCAGGAATGTGGGGTTTGGTGCCAGGTGCTGCCAAGGTCACCGGCACTGCTGTGGGTGTGCAGCTGCTCCTGGGATCCTCAGGGATCTCTGCTCTGGATAATCACAGCTCTGATCCCCCTTGGTGGGACAGGCAATGTGCTTCTCCAGCCAGCCCCTGCCTTGGGGCTGCTCCTGGTGACACAGGCTGTGGTGGCCTTGTGGAGCCTGAGCTGTCTCTCTGTGCTTCCCTTGCAGGTGAGCGAGTGCTGTGTTTCCATGGGCCTCTCCTCTACGAAGCCAAGGTGGGTGTGTGTGGCTGCAGGAGGCTCCTGCTGCTGCCCTGGAAAACAAGGAGATGTTTCTGTCTGCTGTGCCTCTAGATGGGACCCGGGACTGGAACTAAAATGAACAAAAACCTGTCTGAAATCAATTTCAAACCCTGGAGCTCTCTTCCAGAGCAGTTTCAGGAAGCCCAGTGGCACCGTGCAGCTATTCTGGGAAGCTCCCAGAGGCTGCTAGAACATCCCAGAACACTGGGAATCCCCCAGAACACTTTGTGCCTGCAGGATTTGGTGCCTGAGCTTCCTCAGGGGGAGGTGGCTGAGTACAGCCCGTGGTCTCCCTCAGCACCAGTGCCCAGGAGAAGCTGCATTGCAGGGACAAAGGAAGTGGCAGTCCCAGTTGTGGCTTTAACCACAGCAGCCTGCACTGCAGATCTGTGCCCCTGCTGCCTCAGTGTTGCTGCAGGCACAGCTCTGGCTCAGAGTGCTCCCACTCCCTCTGAAAGGGAAGGAAAGGGCTCTTGGAGCTGTGTGGGTCTGAAGGTTTGCAGGAATTCCTGGGCCACCTCAGACAGGGATTGAAATCCTTCAGGATTTGGTGTCAGTGAACGTTAACACAGGGAAGAAGGAGGAACACTCAACTTCTCTCTTCAGGAGAAAGAGTTGTAATGCTGAAATCACACCCAGAACACAGAGGGTTTGGGCTGCTCCAAACCATTCCCACCTTAGGGCCCCTCCTCTGCTCTTTCCTGCCTCTGGAGCAGGAGGATGAGGTTGTTGGGAGTGTGGGACAGTTCCCACCTTTTGTTGGGAATGTGCTCAGGGTTGTTGTGCCAGTGCCTGCAGAGAGGAGGGTGATAGAGGCTTCTGGTTTTGAGGAAATACCCTTGTGCCACTCAGACAGCCCTGAGCTGGACAGCAGCTGTGCTGTGTCCCTCGTTTTTCCAGAGTGGAATGAGTGCTGCAGGATCAGGCTGTGCCAGCTGGGTGCTGGAAGGGATTTCCCAGCTCACAAGTGGTGTTTTTGGCTGGCTGAGTGGATCCTTCTGAGTTCCTGCACTGGCAGAATGAACTTGAAGCTTAATTTTAAAAAGGTTTGACTTGTTTATTTTAAGGGGTTTAATTTTAAAAGCTGCTTTGTCAGTAGTAATGAATAACAACCTTGGCTTTCTTCCTGCTCTTTTGATCTATTTTTCTCCCGTGGTTCTCAGTCCAGCAGTTGTTTTGTTCCTGACCACATCCTTGGTGTCCCACAGCAAGGTGGTCAGAGCAGCTCTTTGTGGTGGAGCATTGTGAGAGCTCGTGGCAAACAGGAGCTGTTTGTGCATCTCTGCCACGCAGAGTTAAAGGAAATTCACTTCAGGCCCTTCTAACCTCCAGCAGGGAAAATAGTTTGCTACAGAACTGTATTTGAGTCATCTTTTGCTTTCCTTTATTCTCCACAACAAGCAGAGACAGGCACAGGCTGTGTGTGGCTGGGTTTAACTCCAGGCTGTCAGAACAAGCCACTGCTGCAGGAGAGCCTTAGTCCTGGCTGCAAGTTCACGTGAGCCTGGGTTTAAGTTCCATATGTGGCACTTTGCAGATGTTTCCTGAAACAGGAGGCTCCTCTCTGGCAATATTTTGTAGTTGAAGTGGGTAGAGCACAGTGTGGTTTTGAGAAAATGTTGTATGGCCAAAGGTTCTGCCCTCTCAAACACTTGGAGGTGGCTCTGTGTGCCAAGAAAACATCAGTTATAACTTCTGTGGAAGAAAAATGCCTTTTAAAGAGACTAAAATCTGGAGCCCTGCAGGCTTTGCAGCAGCCTCATTCTGTCACTGCTCAGGGGGGCAGTGGCAGCTGAATCTCAGCACCTCCAGAACAGGACTTGAACTTCCTGGAGAAAGTGTTGAGTTGGTGGATTTGATTTGTACAGCCAAGAGGTTCAGGGGCAGGGAAAACTCTGCAAGTTAAAACAGCAAAATTCCCTGAGATCTCCTTATTTTCCCTGGGACTGACTGACCTTTCTTCTCTGTTCCAGTGTGTAAAGGTTGCCATAAAGGACAAGCAAGTGAAATACTTTATCCATTACAGTGGTTGGAATAAAAAGTAAGTACTGCATGGAATAAAAGCAGGGATTTTCTTGCCTTCCCAGGGAGATGCTTTGTCTGAGTGTGGGCTGGGTGCACAGCACTGCCATGTCCCTGCTGCTGGCACAGCCTCTGGGACTGACCGGAATGATTTTATACCTGAGCTGCTGATTTATGTGGCACAGAGAGAACATTGCCAAACTGGCCATTTCCTGCAGAGCTGTCAGGAGGCTGCTGGGAATGCTCTGGGACTTTGTTTGTTTGGGGTGGGAAACACTGGAATTCCTTCCTGGCAGAAATGTCTGCTGTGAAAACTCCCTTGTTACGCCTTGGGAGGAAAGGCAGCTCCTACTGAGGTGGGGCAAAACCACTCAGACCCCCTGCCCTTGCCTCTTTCCCCAGGTTTGGCAGGGGATTTTGGAGCGCAGCTTGCTGAGGGCTGGCTTCAGGCTGGGTGAGCAGCAGGTGCAGCCTGTGTTTCAGTTCCAGCCTCTCAGATTAAAGTAAATTTACAGATAGTTTTCCCTCCTGCAAAACTGGCAGGGTTCCAGGTGAGAGATGGCTGAGGGTCACAGGCACCTCTGTGAGATGAATGTTGAGCCCATTAAAGGTGAAAGCTTCCATGAGGTTGTTACATTGATGTACTTTTCTCCCTTTTTTTTGTTTTCTACCCCCTGGTTTGGATTTAGGAAAAGTGGAGGTTTTTTCTAAGTGATTAAAAACCTCAGCTCTTCAGACCCAGAAGTCTGAGAGCAGTTTCCTGTTTGGTTTGGTTTCATTTCAATGCTGAGGGCTCTTAGTCACAGCAGCCTTGATCTCTGTGATGTGACTAAAAGCTGAACCTTGTGTTTCAGATGTGACTTTTAATTGCATCCGCTCCCCCTCCTGCCAGAGGGACAGGGGATGTCTCAGTGTCAACACAGCACTTACAGGGGCATAATCACTGTGTGCTGGCTCCTCTTAATGAGGCAGCATCCATTTGGCCCTTCCTTCCCTTGTTTGTGCCATGGAGGGGCCAGAGGTGGTGTCCTGACCCCGCTTTTCTTGCTTGTGCTGTTTGAGTTTTCAGTTTTGCCTCCAAGCTCCCAATTAAGGACATTAAAAGTGGCGTTGCTGCAAGAGCCAGGGCAGCACTGCCTTCCTTTGGCCCTCTGCAGCTGGGAGGGCCTGACTCAGAATTATTTTGCCCATATCAACAGTCAGGATAGCAGAAAGCTGTGTGGGGCACAGAGGTGTCACCTGGTCACACAGCACTTCTGGAAGGTCTCTTGCAGCTGCACAGGCAGGAGTGGGATGAGTGTCTTAAACAGCTGAGCAGAGCACTGCCCAAACCCCACAGTTTCTGGGCACAGCTGGAGATGTTTCTCTGCAGTTTGGAGATGCTGCCCTTGCCTTCTCTCCACCCTCTGAAGTCCTGGTGCTCCTGGAGCAATATTGGTTTGGCCATGTGATGCTCCAAGACTGGCAGCTGCTGAAAAATGGCACGGATCTCTTCATAAAGAACTTGAACTGATGTACTTTAGAATACCTTGGCCACTTTTAATGTGTTTTATTTGAGATAAGTTGTCAGATTGCTCAGCTGAGCCACTCTGTGTTGAAGTGGAATTCCTGCTGGTAATGGCAATTTCCCCAACACCTGTTCTCTTAAATCGTTCACTTCAGATTCTGCAAATATTCATGCCATCTTGGTTTCCTTCACAGACAGAAATCAGAGCTCTTCTCCTTACAGTAAGATCCTATTGCTGAATTTGTTAACCTATAAAATGTTGGAATAGATAAAGGAAACTTTCTCAGTAATATACTATGTCTACAGATATCCCATAATTTTGTAAGCATAGAGTATTCTTTTTCCTGTGATGCTTCTTTTGAAATAAAGGCTGTTCTCTCCCTCCTAAATTGTCCATGCTTCAGGTTTGGGAAGCTGGAAATGACAGAAGGTTACACTTCCCTGGAGAAATCATTCCAGCTCCAGTCAGTGGGAAATGTTTGGTAACTTTGACCTTGAGCTGTGCCAGTCCATGACTTGACACAAAGCAGAGTTTAGTCCCAGATTCTGTGAAGCTTTTTAATTGACTGTTGTGTGTAGAAGGCAATCGTGGGATGGTTTTGAGTGCTGATTTATTTATCTCTGGGTTTTTTCCAGCTGGGATGAATGGGTTCCAGAAAGCAGAGTGCTCAAATACGTGGATACCAACCTGCAGAAACAAAAAGAACTCCAGAAGGCCAACCAGTGAGTAGTGGGGAACCAGGGCCTGTCAGGGAATACTTGTTTAACAGAGCTTCAATCCAGAGTTATCAGGAAAAGTTACTGAGTTTCAAACCAAAATCAAAGAAGCTTCTTTTTCCACCAAAATCCTATTTCTGAATGTGCTCTGTTTGAAGGGAACAATATGCAGAGGGGAAGATGAGAGGAGCTGCTCCAGGCAAGAAGACTTCTGGTCTGCAGCAGAAGAATGTTGAAGTGTAAGATTCTTTTTATTTAAGAATAAAAAACCCAAACAAGACAACCCACCCCCAAACCCTGCCCAAAACACCTCCCAAACTTTGGCTCATCAGTTCTACTTTTAATGGCTCTGCAGCTCAACTCCATTTCTTGTGGCACAGCCTGTGCAAAAGCAGCTTAATGGTACCAAAAAGGCCTTTGTTGAAGTATTTAATTAAAATGCCTTTTGGGTGGTGCAGAGTTAATGTTGAGTTCAGGTGCTGAGTAGACCCACTTTGCATTTTTACAGTCTATTGTTGGTGACCTGACACTCAAAAAGTGGTGATTCCTTATAAGTCTTGTGTATCTCAGTAATATCAATTTTTTATAGAATTTCCTGGCTTTTCCAGGTGCTTTGGAATAAAATCCTCACAATGCCTGGCCTTCTGCCATGGTGCAGTTGTCAAAACTGCATTTAAAGAGCCTTTCTTTGGCTGGTTTTGACAAAACTAAACCAATAAATGCACAATTTAAAACGAGTTTGCATCCTAAGAGACCAGAAGCAAGCTCAGGCACCTACTAGAAAAACTTGGAGTTGTGAGTGTCAGATTTCCTTCACTGCATCCTTTTGGTGTTTCAGGGCAGATTTCATGGTAGGTTTTCAGACAACCAGTCCAGCTCTGCTCATTTGTCATCTTCAGGTTGGGCAGGGTTTCACTTAACGATGACTGTGGCCCTCACTAATGGGATGTTGTGAATCCCAGACTTCATTTGTGATTCTGGCCTGCATGAGGAAGCTGCTGAAATGCCACCAGTTCTTCAGAAGTGGATTTGGCAGCAGGTTCCAGGCCTCACTCAGGGGCAGGTTTGGTAGGAAATGTGAATCATGGAGTGCAGCTCAGGCAGGGACAGGGAATTGGGGTTTGCCCTGGATCCTGGAGCAGTTTCACTTCGGGATTGCCCAAAGCCTGTAGGTGTTGTGCACCAGGGCTGTAGCTGGCTCCTGGTCTGGGGAAAGGGGAGCCAGTGGATCTGCTGGGTCCCTGTGGGAAATGGATCTGTGGAGAGCTCTCAGAGCCTGACAGAAGGCTCACACAGAATGCATCTGTATGCAAACTCTGAGATAAGAAATGCTGGCTTAGAAATGCCATGGAATAGGACAGATATTGTTGAGAGAGAAATGGAGCTAGAAAAAAGTGTGAAAAGATAGCCTTGCAAATAAGACTAAATAGTAATATAACTACTAAATACTAAAATACTTTAGAGAAATAAAACTATAAAAGATGCGTTGTAGTAAGACCCATGAGGGGTAATTTTAGATTATTTGCTTTAAGGCATCTACAGCATGGTGTGACAAAAAGCTACTAAGCCAAGAAATGCTTGTAGTATTTTGTAATTAATAAATAGTTGACTTCTAATTGTGATGGTGCAGATTGTAACATCTGTATTGTCTCACCCTTCATATGAGACTGAAAATAGAATAAAAGGATTTTAAAATGCCTCTCATTTGTCCCATCTCTGGGTCAAAAAGAGGCTAAATCTGACAGGTTCCCCCTGGATCTGCTGGAGCCTGGCGCTGGCTGGGTGCTCCCCTGTGCTCGGGTCAGCTGAGTTGTGCCAGCTCAGGACCAACTCCCCAGGAACCAGTCACTGCTGTCCTCATGTGGGGTCAGACAAAGCCCAGCCCAACTCTGTGTAGATAGCTGGTGATGAGCATCATTAAAATCTAATTAAAACAGGCCTGAGTGGTGACCATCCCTGATTTGGCTGCTTAAGGGGCTGTTTCAGCTGGGTGTCTCCCATGTGAGTGGTGGAGGGAGCTCATTGTGGGAGGGAGTTTGACTCAGCTGTGAGTGTGTGTTGTTTGCGCTAGAGACTGATACTTCCCAAAATACACTTCCCAAGTCAAACCTCTGGATTGTTCCCTTGTACGTTTGAGCTCATTGCAGACACATAAAGTACTGCTGGTGGGGAGGGAGAGAAACTGTTCACACAACTGTTCTAAAAGGGTAACACTGCCAACCTCTGTGGGCCTCAGAATGTACCTTCTGTAGATCCTGGAGGATCTGAGGGAAAGGTAACTCATATTCTGAAATTTATTCTTCAGATAACCCAGCAGTGGTGGCACTAAAGTAAGCCCAGCCTGTCCCCCAGGAATGTTCAGTAACGATAAGCTGCCAGGAAGGCAAATGCTGGGCTGTGTGAAGGCTGCCCACGAGCTGTGTGTGTGCCCTGTCCCCAGGTTTTTCCGGAGGGATGGAGCCCACAGCGTGTGCTGCCTGGAGACCCCGGCCATCTCCACACGGTGAGTGAGGCTGGGCCAGCTCTGCCACAGCTCTGCCAGCCCGGGCCACCCTCCCTGGGCTCTGGGCCAGCCCTGGGAGCCCTCAGCCATCCTGGGGCCATCTTCCCTCCTCCCTGGGCTCTTCCCTGGGTTCTTCTCTGAGTTCTTCCCTGCGCTCTGGGCCAGCCCTGGGAGCCCTCAGCTGCGCTGGGCCTATCCTCCCTCTTCTCTGGGTTCTGGGCAGGCCCTGGGAGCCCTCAGCTGTCCTGCGGCCGTCCTGCCTCTTCTCTGGGTTCTTCCCTGGGTTCTTCCCTGGGTTCTGCACAGGCCTTGGGAGCCCTCAGCTGTCATGGGGCCATCTCTGCTCCTCCCTGGGTTCTTCCCTGGGCTCTGGGCAGGCCCTGGGAGCCCTCAGCTGTCCTGGGTCCTTCCCTGGGTCCTTCCCTGGGTCGTTCCCTGGGTTCTTCCCTGGGTCCTTCCCTGGGTTCTGCACAGGCCTTGGGAGCCCTCAGCTGTCCTGGGCCCATCTTCCCTCCTCCCTGGGTTCTTCCCTGGGTTCTTCCCTGGGTTCTTCCCTGGGTTCTTCCCTGGGTTCTTCCCTGGGTTCTGCACAGGCCTTGGGAGCCCTCAGCTGCCCTGGGGCCATCTTCCCTCTTCCCTGGGTTCTTCCCTGGGCTCTGGGCAGGCCCTGGGAGCCCTCAGCTTTCATGGGCCCATCCTCCCTCCTCCCTGGGCTCTTCCCTGGGCTCTGGGCAGGCCCTGGGAGCCCTCAGCTGTCCTGGGTTCTCTCCCGTGTTCTTCCCTGGGTTCTTTGGGTTATGGGCAGGCCCTGGGAGCCCTTGGCTCTCCTGGGCTCTCTCCTGAGTTCTTTCTTGGTTTCTGGGCAGGCCTTGGCAGCCCTTGGCTTTTCTGGTTTCTCTGCTGGGTTCTGGGCAGGCCCTGGGAGCCCTCAGCTCTCCTGGGCTCTCTCTCTCCTGGGCTCTCTCTCCTGGTTTCTCTCCTGGTTCCTGGGCAGGCTCTGGGAGCCCTCAGCTCTCCTGGGGTGCTTTGGCAGCAGGGCCTTGTTTGGGTTTGTTGGAAGCCCCTTTGCAGCTCCTGTGCCCTGCAGTGGGAGGACACTCCCTGTGCCCAGCTGACTCCAGGCTTTTGGCACGGGATCCTTCCAGAGCCTGCAGCCTGGAGCTCCTGGGAAGCAGCACCAAGGAGTTTTCTGGAGCCTTGGGAGAAGTGCTGGTGTTGAAGGGAGAGTTCAGAACCTGCTCCTTGTGCTGTGCTTTTGTTTGAGTCCGTTCTGAGTAACTGTTCTGCAAACTGCAGCAACTGGCTCCAAAAGCTTTGAAGCAATCTGTGATCAAATAGAAATATTAATGAAGTGCAGGTTTGGGTTTAAAGTAATTACTCGTGTTCTGATAACTGGAAGCGGTAGCAGAAAAAATGTGTAGTTAAAGCAGGTTTTATGGCTGCCTATGCCATATTCTGACTCTGTTAAATGTAGCTCTGCTGAATTCCAGCTTCCAAGAGTTTATTCTATATTTCATGGGCCTAAAAATCAGGAAACAGAGTTAATGGATGCTTGAAAAATAGGAAGGGTAACCAAGTGTTCTGGAGAGAAGATATGGCACTGAGTAACAAATTAGGGAATAACATCTGGTTTAAAATGATCTAAATGCAGTTTTAAAAAACTCTGCTTCTGTTCAATTGTTAACCTGGTTTTTATCTTGTGAATTAATCCTGGGAAGGGCTCCCTGTTCCTCCCTGTTGGCTTTGGGTTTGGAAGAAAAGCCTTTCTCTTCAGTGCACCAGCCCACTGTTAGTGACTTACCTGGGACTTGCTCCCTCTGAGGGATGAGCTTTATCCTGCCCACAGTTTAGCCTCACTTCAGCTGCTTTGCCTTGAAACAAACCCTTTCCTCTCCCATCTCCAGCCCTTCCTCAGAACTCTGCCTGTTTCCTGGCCCTGATAAAGCCAGTTCAGAGCCTGAAAACAAGAGTCACTTGAGGGAGTGCTGGATGTCTGAGGGATCAGTGTTGGGCTGGTTTTATCCACCCCATGTCCAGTCTTTGGGCAGTGGATCCAGGCTGCTGTTGGCAGGGAGCAAACTGAGAATGAGTAGTGCTACTCCAGCTAAAACTTCCTGAAAATGGGTAGTAAATAGACAAAGGGCTGCTGAATCTTCCCTCTGCTGCTGCTGCAGTGGTAAAGCTGGAGATTTTTTCAATCTTGTACTGGAAGTTAATTCAGTGGAGTGAGATTTTTCTGGGAATTCCCAGCACTTCCGTTTCCTTGTGCCACATTCTGTCTGAAACAGACCTACAAACCTCATGTAGTTCTCCAAGAGCACTTGGGAAGGACAAAACTTCCCAAAAATGGTCAATTCTAACCTGTTCCATGAAGAATCTCGTGGTGCCAGAGCTCTGAAGCCAAGTTGTAGCTTGTATTTCCTCTGTGTGTCCTCAGCTGAACACTGCCCAGACCCCTGAGGATCTGCTCCCTGTGCTTGAAACATTTTCTGGCTTTCTGCTGCGGCTTCCTTAACTACCACTGTCTTGACATGTGCACTAATTTGTGTTCTTCTTGCAGGAAAACAAAAAAGAACAAGCAGAAAAGTAAGTGTGTTTTATTTTGCATCTGAGTGGGTGTCTCTAGTGAAGGATTTATAGCTGAAATAAGACCTTCAGCCTGCCCCAATAATTCACTGACACCTTGTGCTGTCCCTCCTGGAGTCCTGGGGCTTTCCCTGCTCAGGAGGGGGGAGGTTCACACTTTTCTGGTTGGTACAAAATCTACTTGTTTCAGTCTCTCAGGATTTTGAGCTCTTGCGATTGAAAAGCGAAGCTGATTTGCTGAAATAATTTCCTAAGTCAAACTTGGGTTTTCTTACTGAGATGGAGATGTGACACAGCTGCAAAGCTGATCTGCTGAGTCCAAAAATTCTCCTCAAAAAATATGACAGGCTGGTGTGGTTTTAGTGCAGAAACCTCCCTCAGGTAAGTGCCAGTGCAGCAATTTAAACTGGCACAAACAAGGGGACTCTCAGAACACAAGTAGTATTTAAAACAACAAAAGAAACCCAACAGGTGCAAAGGTGACCTGAGAAAAATCTGAGCCTTACTTTGAAATCCTCCTGCTAAATGTTTCCTGCTGTTCTTTCCTGCTGTGTGTGCTGTGCACAGCTCCAGGCATTGGGGAGGGGAGCAGCACCAGTGAGACTCCCCAGCCTCCCAGGAAGAAGAGGGCTCGGGTGGATCCAACAGTTGAAAGTGTGAGTATTTTCCATTCCCTCCCTGGGATTTTGGGTGGAAAACAGGAGGGTGCTGTGCTCCCAATTAGTGCCTGAGAGTAATTAGTCTGGCTTGGCTTTTCTCAGGAGGAAACGTTTATGAACAGAGTTGAAGTGAAGGTGAAGATCCCCGAGGAGCTGAAGCCATGGCTGGTGGATGACTGGGACTTGATCACCAGGCAGAAACAGGTACCTGAAAATCCTGCCCAGCTCTGGGGGACACCTTCCACTCTCCCAGGTTTCCCACTAACCCAGCTTGGTTGGGTTTTTTTAATGCCCAGCTAAACTCTTGGAGGAGTTCCTTTCCTAACCTGTACCATCTTAACCTGCTGATTTCATCCTAGAAATGTCCTGGTTTCAGTTCAGCTCCAGGTATAAATGTCTACAAGAATGAGACAAACTTGTATTTGTTCTGTTTTGCATTTGTAGCTCTTCTACCTCCCTGCCAAGAAGAACGTGGACTCCATTTTAGAGGATTATGCAAACTACAAAAAATCCCGAGGAAATACTGATAACAAGTGAGTAGTGCTCACTGCCAGCCTTAAACACCTCCTTGGATGTTGTTGTTGGATGTGGATTCCATGGAAAATGGAATAAGGTTGTGAAAGCTGACCCAGCCCCATGTCCAATGCCCTGTTCCAAGCCCAAAGTGATGGAGGTGTTCAGAAATCCTGAGGGAGTAATGCCAAACTGCACTTCTGATTTCTGGAGATGATTTCTACTTCCCCACTTGCCCTAAGCCTTTTCCTGAAGGAAGCTGATAGAAACCTCCCAGAAAAGCTGTGTGGGGTGAGCTCAGTGCCCCTGCGGGCCAGGGAGGGGCACGAGGACTTGTAAATATTCAAATGGGTAAAGCAAATTATTGTTTGTAATTACCCCAGCAATCAGCCCTGAGCAAAACAAGGTGTGTTTACTCTGCAGGAAACTTTCCTCTTTGAAAGGGAGCACAGAAAGCGGAAGTAATTTTCTTCCATTCAAGAGGAAGCAGATTATTGACTTGTCAGGGTGTTTTAACCTGCTCTGATGTAATTGTCCTGATGCCTGTTCTAAATTTGTTGGCAGGGCGGGGTGAGGGTTGTGCTCCTCTGTCACTGCCAGTTCCTGTAGAGGCAGGGTGAGGTTGGAGGCCTGCAGGAATCTGACAGGAGAGGCCTGGGAGGAAGGGAGCAGGTGCCTGAAATGCTAGGGGGATGTCCCCCTGTTCAGTGCAATTAATTCAGTATTGTCCTCTGTGCCTGGTGTGAGCTGGGATGAGCTTTGGGTGACAGCAGAAAGCTGCTGAGTGTCCCCAGTGCTGCCTGTGGCTTCAGAAGGGCTGCTCCAAGTCCATCCCTTTGGAGAGGATGACTGAAAACTGCTGCTCTTGGTTTGCCTAAATCCTGGCTCAGTTCAGAACAGCCCCTTTTGCAGGGAGGTCTGGAATTGCCATCCCTCCCTGTGGCGGTAGATTTTAAGGTCTCCAGACAAATTTCCTTGCAAGATCTGAACGCCTGTGAAAGACCCTCCTGATTTTGGTGGTCTCCCCAAGCCAAGCCTCGCCCTGGAGCAGTCCTTGGTTCTGGAGCAGGCCTTGCAGAGCTCTCTGTCCGCAGGGAATACGCTGTCAACGAGGTGGTGGCTGGGATCAAGGAGTATTTCAATGTCATGCTGGGCACTCAGCTGCTCTACAAGTTTGAGCGGCCGCAGTACGCCGAGATCCTGGCGGACCACCCGGACGCTCCCATGTCCCAGGTCTACGGTGCCCCACATCTCCTGAGGCTCTTTGGTGAGTGCCACCTGGGGGGATGAAGAGCCCTGGGAAGGATTCAAGTGCTTGTTTCTCCCCCACGAGCCTGTGACAGGCAGCTCTGAAGTGTGGGTTTGTTCCCTAAGGGTAGGCTCATTCCGTATCCATGAATCCAAAAGGCTCAGAGCCATTGCAGGGTTTGGGATGGACGTGAATTTTTAAAGTCTGGTTGGTTTGGGTGAAATTGTATGTACTGGAATAGATTCCTGGGTTGCTTTTCTGTGCTGCTGTGAAGTTGTGGATTTTCACAAAGACTTGAAGCAGTGTTTGTGACAAGGGTCCTTCCTTTGAGCAGTGCGGATCGGAGCCATGCTGGCCTACACGCCCCTGGATGAGAAGAGTCTGGCTTTGCTCTTGAACTACTTGCATGACTTCTTAAAGTGAGTACTTGTGAGGTCTTCCAGCAAGAACGAGAAAGGTCAGGGAGCTCAGGCTGCTGTGAGGCTGCCCCTTTTCAGTGAATTGTTGTGGAACTGGGGCCTGTGTGTGGGATCTTCCCCATGGCTGCAGTTAAGCCTCTCAGACTCCACTTCTCTGGTTCTGTTAATCTGCACTCCTACCCTGTCCCATCTGCTCCTTGTTGCAAAATAAGTGCTTCAACATTTATTTATAGCTGCTAAAAAAAGCAGATGATAATTCCAGCAAGCTATTAAATTACACAACAGCTACTCAACAACAATTGAGCAAATGTTTAAAAACTGGTGAACTTTAGGAATGTTATTTCTGGGACAGACCGTCACTGGGGCTTTAGTGTGCTATGGTACCTTGTAGCCATGGGATGTTTAGGAGGAAAACATCCTGATAATAATAAAACACTTCAATGGGAAATGAGATTGAGCTTTAGGGTCCCTTCCAACCCAAATAATTCTGCGATTCTATACTTAGGAGTTATTGGAAGTTGAAAGAAACCCCTCAGTAAATCCAGGATGGCTCTGCAGCAGGGCTTGACAGGAATCAGCCTGGTAGCCAGGGAAAGCCTGCCTTGGGACAGCCCTGGTCTTTTGGGGCAGTCTGAGGTAAATGCAGGTGCTGAAGAGCTCTGGCTGTGAAGCAGAAATGTGAACCCAGTGACCAGAAATCCTGAAGCCATTCCATGAGAATTAATAATGGCACACAACCCTTACCTTTGGCTGTTCCTTGTTCTGCCATCCTTCCCTCAGCCCTGGAGGGTCCCTGTTTGTGCAGACACAGACAGAGCTTCCTGCTGTCCTGCTCTCTGTCCCTGCTCCTTTGAGTACAGCAGCAACAAATCGATTCTTGGTACAGCAGCTGCCTGAGCCTCAAATACAAACAGCTTCATCCTGTTAATCTGGAGCTGCCAGAGCTCACCTGGAGCCAGAGGTGCTTGGCAGCTGGTTTGGAATGGATTTTTTGGCTGAGCTGTCAGATCTGTAAGTGCTTGGCAGAGCTGATGGGAGCAGCTACGTGTGGAACTGGTGCTCCGCAAACCCTGTTGTGTGTCGGGGCAAACAGCTCCTCATTCACAGATTCACTGCACAGCACAGGCTTTGGGCAAGAAGCAATGTAGTGTTTTTGTTGTTTTTGTAGATACTTAGCTAAGAATTCCTCGGCGTTGTTCAGTGCCAGTGACTATGAGGTGGCCCCTCCGGAGTACCACAGGAAAGCGGTGTAATCCCGCTTCTCCACAGAGCAAGGCTTGGATCCTGCACCCCTGTCCACTTCTGCACCCTGTCCTTCACCTCCCCGTCACACAGCTCCTGCACAGCTCCTGTAAACATAAAGTGATTAAAGTTGTGTGTGTGAAATGCGACTGCCATGGAAGTCGGGAAGATTCCTTGTTCTCCAGTGGAATTTCTTGTCCCACCGTGGGAGCTCCGTGGTGTTTCTGGCTTGGTGTTTGCATTGCTGGGATGTAAAGGAATGTGTTCTGGTGTGTCATTGTCTGAACTCAGTGCTGTAGGGCTGCTCTCCCCGGAGGCTCGGCCTCACTAACCTGCTTTATTCCATAGTCATGACAGACCACGAGGGCTGTGTCACCTGTGTTGGTGCTATTGACTGTCTTACTCACCCCAGTGACATTTTGGTGTTGAAAGTTCAATGTTTGGTTCATAAATGTCTGCTTTTCATGGGGTAGTTGAAGGACTGTGACTTTTTTTTATATTCTAATAATAGGAAAACGCATTCTCATCTCGTAGTGTTTGGAAATGTTGGTCTTTCGCAGAGCTGTTTTACAGATCTGCAAATAAACTTTTTTAATTTCAAATGTGGTTTCTGGTGTTTGTGTTTGCATCAGTCACTGCTGTGTGAGTGTCCTGGCCAGGCTGAGCAAGGGAACGTGGGGTTTGGACCTCATAAAGGCATTGCATGACTTGGCTCTGAGAAGCTGCTCTTTGCAGGCAAAATACCAGGTTTTAATCACAGATGTTACTGCAGGAAGCCACAGTGGCCAGGGATCTGGGACCCATCCTGTCCCAGAGCTGCTCTGGGGTGGGACTGAGCCGTTCCTGTGGGGACTGAGGGGCAGGAGGGTCCCACACGTGTCCCCAGCGTGGGCTGCAGGGCTGAGGGAGGTGTGAGCACATTCCCTGGACAGGAGTCTAGCAGGGTCGTGTCCCACCCTGCCCTGGTGCCCTCCTGTGCTGAGCACAGCCCCCAGTGTGCTGGGGCTGGGATGGTCCAGTTGGATAAGGGGCTGTTTGAAAAAGCAGCAGGATCTGCTGTGACATGGAAAAAGAACAGCGTTGAGCAATGGGGTGAGGGGAAGTTGCCATGGAAACTGAGGCAGGGCTGGGAGCAGCTTCCAAGGCGGGTTCCTACTCGGAATTGTGTTCAGGGCAGGCAGGGAGTAGGGAAGGGGCACTGTGGCTTCCCTGCCCAGCTCTGGGCTGGAGCCGTGTGGGAAGGTGGGTGCTCCTCTGGCTCCTGGTGCTCTTCCAATCAGAGAGAGAACACTGTTCTCCTCAGCGTTGTTAATTAGCCACTTCTCATTATTTATCCTG
This sequence comes from Dicaeum eximium, assembly GCA_013396995.1. Lineage (NCBI taxonomy): Eukaryota > Metazoa > Chordata > Aves > Passeriformes > Dicaeidae > Dicaeum > Dicaeum eximium. The sequence goes on from VWZP01000844.1 coordinate 152,999, forward strand.
GCCATTACCTGGAGCCAGGGTCGTGCTCCAGTCTGAACAATGGATTTATCCTTTGCCAACTACCCCGAGAGTGAAAACGGCCTTTTGCTGTCAGTGCTCGTGTCCACAGAGCAGGGTTTGTACCAAGGCCTCTTGGGATCTTCTGGTGATCCTGTTTTATGTGGGAAGGTCCCTGGGCTCCTGCTGGCAAAGCAAGGTTCTCCCAGGGACAGGACACCTGGTGCTTTGTTGCCCCTCCAAGCTGGGAGCCTCTGCTCCTTCCAGCTCTTCGTGGGAAGGGTGAACTCTTCTGGGCTGGCCGGAGGCAGGAATCGTGTGCTGCCCTCGTTGGCTTCCCTGGTACCCTCAGCCCCCACAGACGTTGGGTGTGCTCATGGTTGTGGTTCCTCAGACACGGCTGTAGCCCCTGGAGAAGCTGAGGAGTTTGTAGGGCAGGAAATGAAATCTTTGCAAGGATGGACTGCTGGAGGCCAAGCCCCGTGCCCACGAAGGGAGGCTCTTGGAAGTGGAGTCCTGGCACAGCACGATGTGACAGAGCCTGGGGGAGCTCAGCTGGCCGAGCTCCCTCCTGGAAAAGGTGGTTTTACACACGGGAGATGATTGTTCGAGCAAGTCGTGGGGAGTGCTGATGAGCTGTCCCCTGTCGGGGTGACCCCGGCAGGAGGGCGGGGCGGGGCCATTCCCGCTGTTCCAGCTGTGCCGTTCCCGGTTCCAGCTGTGCCGTTCCCAGTGTATCGGCTCTGCATCCTGCCCCACGCGCTGTCGCCCTTTTCCTGCCTTTGCTGCGAAGTGAGGGTGGTTTCCTGTGGCTGGGTCCCTCCTCGCTGTTTTCCTGCTGCCCTTTCGAGCCTGCAGCCCGTGCCAGACGTGATCCCAGCGCTGCTGCATGCCCAGGTCCGCTCCGTGCCCTGCTGCCTCGGGGCTGCGGGACAGGAGGGGAGGGAGCAGAGCCATCCCCGTGGCACTGCCCCAGCTCGGCCATGGCATCCGCACAGGTGAGTGCCCCAGAACCGCGTCCCGGGGCCCTCCTGGCTGTGTCCTGCATGTGCCTGTCCCTGTGCCCTGCCCGGGGTCTGTGCTGGGGGGGCACACGTCACACGGTGGCACTGCGTGTGACCGTGGGGCTGGCTCGGCCCTGACATGACCGAGGGAAGGAGCTGGAGCTGCTGCTGGCGGTTCTGGAGCTCCCTGCAAGGGACAAGGAGCTTATGGCAGGGGATAAGGAGCTAACGGGGCCCAAAGCCCATTAAGGCTCCCCGGGGCTCCCAGTTACCTGCCATAGGCACGTGCTCACCCGGCTTTCCACGTGCTCTAATGCCACACCAGGGTTATGCCAAGGCCTTGCCCTACTCTCTCCTGTTAATTATGAACTAGAATTAATGAGATGCAGGGAGCACTGCAGAGGATGCTGCTGCTCCCGAAGCAAGGCAGCACCAAATCCTCCAGCCCCAGCGTGGGTGCTGCTGCCTGTGTGGCCTTCCTGGGTTTCAGGGAGCTGTAATCGGCTTCTCTGGAGGAAAGCAGCTTTCTGCAGCTGCCCTGGGCCGTGAGCAGGGGGTGCCAGGGGCTGCCAGGAGCCATGTGTCCCCTCGAGGACCCTGCTGCTGGGTGGCACTGTTAGGTTTCCATTCCCATGGTATTCCCATGGCTTCACCAGCTGCTGGAGGGTCTGGAAGGCCTTGGCCGGGCAGCACCCACTGGCAACACGAGTGGGTGGAGGGTGGGAGTCCCACAGGATCCAGTCCCTGTCCATGGCAGGAGCAGCCAGGGCAGCAGGGCCAGGGAGCAGCTCTGGCTGAGCCGCTGCTCTCACCTGTAATTGGCACTGAGGGGTTGCTAAATGCAGCAGTGAAGGCTGCTGGCTAATTAGTTTACTCTCTAAAACAGCCTTTGAGGAGCAGCTCGGTGATCTGGGGAAGGCCAGGGCAGGACAGGGGTGTCATTACCTCATTAGGCCAGCTAATGGAGCTGGGAAACACAAACCCGTGCACGCTCCACTGTGGCACAGCAACTGTGGGTCCTTGAGTCCCTGGTGTGGTACGGGCCCCCTGAACCTGGGAAACCTTCCCGGGAGACAGCGTCGAGCACCTGCCCTGGTTCCCGGCCCTGCGACAGCCCGCGGGCACACCCAATGAGAGAGGGAAGTGGCTCGGGACACCCTCCCTGCTATCAGCCGGACGCTCCCGCTGCCACAATCGCTGCTTTTGTTTCTGAACTGGGTGGGGAGTGGAAACCCGGCCTCTCTTCCCCTATAAAACAACAGGGATTCATTATCCAGGGGCCCAGTGCTCCGAATGGCACCGGCGGAGCTCTCACCCCTCTCCATCTCTTCTGATCTCTGTGGAGCTCTCCATGGAAACGGGATCAGCATCATCCCCACGAGTCCCAGAGCCATGCTGGCGCTACCAGGGCTGGGGCTCCGAGCTGGCACCACAACAGCTGAGGGAGGATGCCCCGATCCCTGTGCCCTCTCGGGATGGAGAAGATGCCCCGATACCTGTGCCCTCCTGGGATGGAGAAGATGCCCCGATCCCTGAGCCCTTCCCGGGACTGAGATGATGCCCCGATCCCTGTGCACTCCTGGGATGGAGAGGATGCCCCGATCCCTGAGCCCTTCCCGGGACTGAGATGATGCCCCGATCCCTGTGCACTCCCGGGACTGAGAGGATGTCCCGATCCCTGAGCCCTCCCGGGATGGAGAGGATGCCCCGATCCCTGAGCCCTCCCGGGATTGGGAGGATGCCCCGATCCCTGTGCCCCTCCCGGCCCGAGAGGATGCTCCGTGTTTGAGGGACAGGTTGTCCCTTCCCTTCCCAGGACCTGCGGGTTCCGTACAGCAGCAGCGCAGGTTCCTGGCGCTCTCGCTGCTCAGCACTGCTGTTCCAGTGCCCGCTGACATCCGAGGGACAGCGGGACAGAATAGGAGAGCTGCACGGCAGGAAATGGGCTGTGCCGATTTCCCTGTTCCCTCCCTGGGTTGCTCAGTGCGTGAGTGATGCCGGGAGCGAGGAATGCAGGGCTGGCCGAGCTCCTCCTGCCGCTGGCAGCCCCGACACCCGGTCCTGCTGCCAGCCCAGCCCAGGGCAGGTATCGCCACCACACCCAGACCTGTGCGGGGAGCCCTGACCCCGACACCCCCAAGCCTGCGCTTGAACCCGGCCGCAGGCGGAGGTGATGCTCCGAGGAGGAGGAGGAGGGATAATTACTGGCCCGGGCCGTCCTTGCGTGCTTCTTGGTCCAGCGGCTCAGCAATTAGCGCTTGGGAGCGGCCGGGGAGGAGCTCCTCGTGATCCTTTGTCTCTCGGAGTTTCCCAGCAGAAGCTGTTCCCCGCGATTTGCTCTCAAGTGTCGCTGCCCCAGCTGAACCTGTGCGGCAGCTGCTGCCTCACCTGCCCGCAGGTCTGGGCAAAGAAAACGCTGGTCCCTCCGAAAGTCAACACCACAGTAGGCTCTGATTATATCTCGCAAACAGACGCAGTCGTACATATCCATGATTTTTTTTCACCTTTAAAGAATTAATGATAGAGAAAAATCAATTTTGGTTAACTATTGGTGTGTCACTAAAAGGTGTTTTTTTTTGTTTTTTTTTTTTTT
>VWZP01000844.1:157464-168716 GCA_013396995.1 Dicaeum eximium
CCCTGTGCCCTCTCGGGATGGAGAGGATGCCCCGATCCCTGTGCCCTTTCGGGATGGAGAAGATGCCCCGATACCTGTGCCCTCCTGGGATGGAGAAGATGCCCCGATCCCTGAGCCCTTCCCGGGACTGAGATGATGCCCCGATCCCTGTGCACTCCTGGGATGGAGAGGATGCCCCGATCCCTGAGCCCTTCCCGGGACTGAGATGATGCCCCGATCCCTGTGCACTCCCGGGACTGAGAGGATGTCCCGATCCCTGAGCCCTCCCGGGATGGAGAGGATGCCCCGATCCCTGAGCCCTCCCGGGATTGGGAGGATGCCCCGATCCCTGTGCCCCTCCCGGCCCGAGAGGATGCTCCGTGTTTGAGGGACAGGTTGTCCCTTCCCTTCCCAGGACCTGCGGGTTCCGTACAGCAGCAGCGCAGGTTCCTGGCGCTCTCGCTGCTCAGCACTGCTGTTCCAGTGCCCGCTGACATCCGAGGGACAGCGGGACAGAATAGGAGAGCTGCACGGCAGGAAATGGGCTGTGCCGATTTCCCTGTTCCCTCCCTGGGTTGCTCAGTGCGTGAGTGATGCCGGGAGCGAGGAATGCAGGGCTGGCCGAGCTCCTCCTGCCGCTGGCAGCCCCGACACCCGGTCCTGCTGCCAGCCCAGCCCAGGGCAGGTATCGCCACCACACCCAGACCTGTGCGGGGAGCCCTGACCCCGACACCCCCAAGCCTGCGCTTGAACCCGGCCGCAGGCGGAGGTGATGCTCCGAGGAGGAGGAGGAGGGATAATTACTGGCCCGGGCCGTCCTTGCGTGCTTCTTGGTCCAGCGGCTCAGCAATTAGCGCTTGGGAGCGGCCGGGGAGGAGCTCCTCGTGATCCTTTGTCTCTCGGAGTTTCCCAGCAGAAGCTGTTCCCCGCGATTTGCTCTCAAGTGTCGCTGCCCCAGCTGAACCTGTGCGGCAGCTGCTGCCTCACCTGCCCGCAGGTCTGGGCAAAGAAAACGCTGGTCCCTCCGAAAGTCAACACCACAGTAGGCTCTGATTATATCTCGCAAACAGACGCAGTCGTACATATCCATGATTTTTTTTCACCTTTAAAGAATTAATGATAGAGAAAAATCAATTTTGGTTAACTATTGGTGTGTCACTAAAAGGTGTTTTTTTTTGTTTTTTTTTTTTTTGTTGGGTTTTTTTTTGTTGTTGTTTGTTTGTTTGTTTTAAATGAGGGAAAAAACAGTTATGCCAGAATAATCCCAGACTGGTGCCTCAGCCAGTCCTCTGAGGAGACGGGATCAGTACCCCAGGAGCAGGGAAAACCGAGGCAGATGGAGGTGAGGGTCGGTGTAGCAGGCTGGTGCTGGAAGGAGAAGGTGCACAGGACAAAGAGCTGTCAGTGGTCGGTTTGGGGACCCTGCCACCTCTGCTGCACGCTCAGCTGCGCATCCCCGAGCCCGGGCGGTGCCGGAGGCTGCAGGAGTGCCGGGCTGGCTGCAGCCGGGGCGGGAGCACGGCGGGTCCGCCCGGCACAGCCGGCTGGGACAGCGGCCACTGAAGTTTCGGTGGTTGACCTGCAGAGCGTGGGCACCTTCTGTGCCCCCCAGCACCTTCTGCCCTCGTGTGTGGCAGCCGGGAGCTGTCCCGAGCGGAGCCCTGTAACCAAAGCTGGGAGGTGCCCGAGGGGTGTCTGGTATGTGCCCGCGGCCCGAGTGGGAAGCGGCTGGAGCAGTGGGATGAGAGCCCTGCGTCCATTGGCACGTTTCTACTTTTAACATGTCAAGGATCGTGTCTGTAACCTGCCCTAAATTTAGGCATCGGTCTCTGGGGCTGAATTCCCGCAGGGAAGAATGAGTGCAGGTGTAAAATTAGCCGGATTATTTCTGGGCTGGCGGTTACCAGTGCTCCATCATGGACATGTCCAGCTCCGTGGTGGCTGTGCTGCTGCCTCCCAGGCAGCCCTGTTCCCACCTCAGGATCGGCCTGCAATCACAATCTTGTTGTCCAGGGGGAGGTTTAGAGGGAAAGGACACCATTCCTGCATTTAGGAATTGATCCATGTCAGGGGCAGCTAAACAGAGCAGCCTTTCAGTCCCAGTGGTTTGGCTGGGAAAGAGCTTGGGAAGCAGAGACTGAACAAGGATAAATGGTGCGTTTCTAGGCTCTGCCACAGCTGGAGAAGAGATTATGTGAAATAACTAACATGGAAATGTTAATCAGCATTAGCTGTAGTCCAAATTCCATTAGAGGAATGCTAAACAAAGAGAAGGAAAAGGCTGGGATTAGGGTGGCTTGGCAACAGGCAGTCCTCCCCAAAGTTTGGGTCTTGTGCTCCAGGATTTAAGCTGTTATTTAAAATACAAGTAATTTATTATGTCATTATATACAAGTCATTGGCAGTCAGTCACTGGTGTCATGGAGAGGCGGTGACCGAGGGGGGCTGCAGGGGACACAGCCAGGCTGGGCAGCTGAGGGCACTCTGGAAGGACATTTCTTGGGGTTTTGGTTTTTCATGCCAGGACATGATCTCCTGAGCTTTTGGGTTTTTAACACTTAACGTTACCTTGTGTTTGACAGTTAGCTCCCTGGTTTCGGTACTTTTCCCTGCTTGCTTTGTCCTGGCCTTTTTTTACCAAGTTTTCAGAGTTAATATTTCTGAAGTAACTCAGGCTCCTCCTGTTCTTCCCCTAAGGAGTCAGGCTGGGAGAGAAGAGAAGGCTCCAGGAAGATCTTAGAGCCCCTTCTAGTGCCTAAATGGAATCCAAGAGACCTGGAGAGGGACTTTGAACAAGGGCCTGGAGGTACAGGACAAGGGGGAATAACTTCACACAGCTTTAAGGTCCCTTCCAACACAAACCAATGTGGAATTCTGTGATCCTGTGCTCTCATTCGAGCTGGAAATGCAGGAGGACGTGGAGCTGTGGAGTCTGACACAGGGGAAACCCCTAGGGCAGAGTTCAGCCCAGTCCAGCAGAACTGGAACTGGTTTGGATTCAGCTGTGCCTCTTCCCCCTCTTGCACACTCCTGGAGGGCTGCCGGGCCCTGCAGGGGATGGACAGGGAGCGAAGCTGTGCAATCACACACGCTGTCATCTCTGTGTACAGCTGATTGCCCGAGAGGCTCTTGCGGCAGAGGCCACTCTGGAATGCATCCCAGGCTGGATGTGAGGTGGAATTTGAGTGTGGAAGCTGTCCTGTAGCAGGACAGAGGTTATTTTCTCCACAGAGCTTGCAGATGCTCATTGCACTTGAGAGCCTGAGCAGACAAGTGTGTTCAAAGGACAGAATCCAAGAGCGATGGGCACCGATGCTGTTTAGCAGGGCTGGAGCCTCACCAGCTAAAAGAAGCCCTGACCTGAGGAGCAGGAGTTGCCCACGCAGCCAGGGAGGCATTCTCAGGTGGGATGTCCTGTGGCAGGTGCCATCCCGGCGCGCTCCAGGGGCTGATGTCGGGACAGTGTCTGGTGTCTGCTCCGGGCACTCACCACAGCACAGCACCCCCAGACAGGTTCCCAGGCTGTTTGGGTGCTGTGCCCACGGGTATTTTCTCCCTTCTCTTGAAATGACAAGACTTTGAGAAAAGCCATCCTTGAATAGCTCGGGCAGCACAGACCCGCAGGGAGCCGGCTCAGGTTTCCCAGCTGCCGAACCCATCCAGCAGGTATTTCGGGCAGCCTCGCGGCTTTGTCCGGCAAGCTGTGGGGTGCCAGTGGAATTAGGACACAGTGTGCCTGCCCTTTCTGCCAGGACTGCTCCAAGGGCTGAGGCCTCTGCTCCTCAGCGAGATCAGCTCCCGGATTTGCGCGCAGATTGCTGCCTAGCAGGAGCTGGAGCTCCTTTCCAGAACAAATCCCATTCACAGGAAATCCAGCCCCCGTTTGCCATCGGCCAGCATCCAAGAGAGAGCAGTAGAGCAGACACATGATTTATTTTGCAGGAGTACCATGAACTGGAGGGTGCAGTCACTGGTGTGAGTGACAGGCGTGTGCCAGCCTCAGGTCACCCTGCTCTCCTGTGCCACCCGGGGGTGGTTCATGCCCCAGCCTCTCTCTCTGTTCGGTGAGCCCAGGCTGGTTTGGCTGCTGCAGGTTCAGCTGCTCCCTCCGAGCAGGCAGGAGCTCAAGCCCCACTGGTTTCCCACTGCTCACAGCAGATGGAGAGCAGGGAAGGCATGGCCAAGATAATGGAGCTAATTTGCGAGTCTCGGGGAGCTGTGTGGGGTTTCTCTGGCTTCAGGAGACGCTGCTGGTTGGGATTACTGTGGGAGACGTTGGGGTTGCTATTATTACACTGCAAATCCTGCATGCCTGGGTGGTTGCTAACCTGGGACCCTGCTTGCTTTGCTCCTCACCACCCTAAAAATGAATCCAGGATCTCTCCGGTGCTGACAGGAGTTCCCAAGAAGACATAGAGGGTGAGGGAGCTATTGAAGGTCACGGGGCTCCAGTTTCACTGTTGATCCATTTGAGCTTAAACAAGGCTCCAAGCTGTTGATGGTCCAACCCCAGACACCACACACACACAAGGATAAGAAGCTTAGGAAGAGCTTTGCCTTTGCTACTGACTCTAAAGCTTTGGAAAGTGCGCCGCGGTTGCCTGGGAGCTCTGGTTTCCAGCGCAGCCCGCCAGCCCATCCGTGAGGATGGAGGAAGATGTGCTGATGACAGCAACTATTGGAGATGTTTTTCCCTGAGCTGGGCTGGCTCCCCACAGATAGAGCATTGTCTCCCTGAAGACCTGTCTGCAGCTCTGCCAGTGCTCTGATGGATTTGCACACTCTGTTCCCACAGAGTGCCGTGTTTCTCTCTCTTTTGCTGCAAATGAAACAGTTAAACTGCAGCATGGTCACTCCCTGGCCAGACTGCTCTGTGCAGGAAGGCATTCAGCTCTGATTAAGCTCCTTTTGATCTTTACATTCCTTTGGCTCCTTATCACTTCTCCTTACCCCTGCTGTTTGTCTGTCCTGCCATTTACCATAGTCCATGGTGAGGCTTTATCTCCAGGATCAAACCAGTCCAGGGGAGATGAGGGTTTCTCCTGCCGTTGCTCTGTCCCCTGGTGCAGCCCCAGGAGCCCAAGTCCGAGGTCCCTTTTGCCTCTGCTCCCGTGTTCCAGGAGTTGCATAATCCCACGGAAAGCCTGCCTGCTCGTGCTGATAAACGAAGGCAGCAGCAAACCCTGCTTCTGTTTGACTGAGGGGAACCAGAACCTATTGGCAACAATGACCTGCTGGGAATGTGAATTTTTGGTATGTCCCTTGCACCCACTTCTGTTTCTAATTGTACTTCCCACCCTCGGGCAGGACCAGAGCGCTGTGACACAGTTCAGTCTGTGTGGGACACGCTGCCTTCGGTTCACTGGGGAACTCAGCTCCCTTACACTTGCTGGAATGTGCTGCTTAATTAGCACCATTTATCACACAGATACTGCGACCGCAGTGAACACGGGCTTGCTGGCTGTCCCTGTGCCTCAGCACAACCATTCCACTTCTCCTAGAGTGAATTTGCTCTCTCTCAGCAGCTGAGGTGCTCAGCAAGGCTTGGAGCTCCGAGAAAAGATGCCTTCACTGTATACCTTCCTCAGTGACATTCCAAAACTTCCTCCTGGCATCTGAAACAAGAGTTTACTGCAGTCAAGAAAATTAAATTCACCACTCCCCGGAAAGCACGCGTGAGTGGGGAAAAACTGAGGAGCTGTTTTCAGTCTTCATCCACAACCTGAACTTCACCCTCTTTTGCTGCCAAAACAGATTCCCTTCCTTTGGGGCGTTTTCTCCTTTCGGGATGTGTTTTAATCCGTAATGAATCCACAGGACAGCCTGTTCTGTTGGCTGTGTTGGCAGCGGGCAGCAGCCCGGGTTTCTACACCCACTTATGACCTGACGTACAGCTTTGGAGAGCCGTTCCCCACCTGTTCCCGCTGCCAGCGCTGCCCGGCCGGGCGCACAGGGCAGGTCTGCAGGAGCTGCTGCCAGGCACGGTCTGGCGCTGGCTCTGGGCACGGCTCCGTGCGCAGGGCGAGCGCTCCCTGTGCCTGTCGGGCACTGCTCCGCGGTAGCCGCGAGCAGCGAGGGACAGCAGCCAAGTTGGCACCGGGCGCTCGGCTCCCGAGAGCTTGGCACACGCTTTGTTTTTCCCCGGCTCGGCCTCGGGCCAGGCGGGCTCAGAGCTCAGTGTGCAAACACTGCTGAGCGCAGGTTGCCGTCTAAACATGTTCCCTTCCTCCTCCCTCTCTGGGAACCCAGGACAAGATGGGGGTGAAAGGAGTAAGAAGAAAGGAGGTTGTAGTGATGTGGCACCGGGCTCTTCTCCCAGGGAATGACCCACAGGATCAGAGCAAACAGCCTCAGGTTGTGCCACCAGACATTTAGTTGGATATTAAGAAAAATTGCTTCATTGAAAGGGTTATCAAGCTTTGGAAGAGGCTGCCCAGGGAAGTGGTGGAGTCATCATCCCTGGAAGTGTTCAAAAAAATACTTGGATATGACATTCTAGGACAAGGTTTAGTGCCGAGCATGATGGTGTTGCATGGTTGACAACTGGACTTGATGAACTTAGAGGTCTTTTCCAGCCTTAACAATTCTATAGTTCCATGATTCCCTAGAGCTTGGACACTGGCTTGCTTTGGCTATGTGCTGTTAAACCTTCCCACTGCTTGTCTGTGTGTCCCTGGGGCCACGTCCCCTCTCCATCCAGCAGTGCAGCTTCGTGCACACCTGGCTGGTGCTCCTGGAGAAGGGCAGGAGCTGCCCTGGGGAAGGTGGGAGTCAGGCAGGCCCCAGGGGCTGCTGAGCCCGGCAGTGATTGTGTGTGTGTGCTCCTGTCCTTGTGGCCATTGCTGCTCTTGGGATGTGCCTGGTGTGACCCTGGGACATGACAGATACGTGTGTCCTGCTGGGGACACTGCACCCAGCGGGGTGGCAGACACCCCAGGGCAACAAGGCCCTGCTCTATCCTTGCAGTGGAGACTGGGACTCTTCCTGGGCTCAAGAGCAAAAGGAGATAAAATTATATCCTCCATGTGTGTGTGTGCCTGGCATGGGGATTAATTTATCCGGATGATTAAGGCAGCAAGTGATGCAGGAGGTGGCTGGGTAATTTAATGACCCAGGTGGAAATAGAAAGCCAAGAGCATGTTTCCCTTTCAGTCGTGCTGGGGTTTGATTTTTATGTCCTGTTACAAATGGATTGATAAATGAACCCCCTGGAGAAGTGGAATATATTCACACTGATCTGCCTCTCTGTTGTATGAAACTGCTGAGTAGCAGAGCTTGCTGAGCCTATTTTTGGGGACAGATGTTGCCATGGCTTGTGCAGAGGGGGCTCCCCAGCTCCTGTGTGGCTGCAGGAAGGTCACTGAGCACAGGGGGAGGTCCCGGAGCCACATCCCTATGGACATGGGCCTTACCCTCTCAGACAGTCAGTGCCACTTCATTTTGTGGAGTGTGTGACCACCTCGCTCTGTGCTTTTGTGACTGATTCAAAAGCTCCCTGAGTTCTGACTGGGGTAAGAGAATGGCACAAATGCTCTTTCACTGGAGCAGAAACACAGGCTCTGGCACTGTAACTCTGGAAATCCCACCGTGCTGCAGCAATCCCTTCCTCCTGCCTTGCTGTACGGTTTGGCTCCAATTAGCCGGTCCCGACTGCTACATGTGCAGGCCAACGCTGCTTCTATTTCAGGGGGACTTGCCAGAGATTAATTAGATCCCAGGCCTGCAGAGGACCAGCCAGCACATTTCGTGTGCCATTAACTCGGCACTTATCAGGCAAACATTGTCAGATAAATCTGCCCTTTGTTTGCTGCTGTAAGCGAAGGTTGTCACAAAGATGTGCGTTTGAGCAGACACAGGGTGATGCTTTGGGAGCTGCATAAGCTGCTCCCCGAGCTCAGACGCCACCCCGGGTCACTGGGATGGCACTAAGTGTGTGTCAGTGCAGGCAGCCCTGCGGACACGGAGCTGCTGAGGCACTGCATCCACCAGCCCCCGAGTCAGTGCACAGAGATGTGCAGTGTCAGCCACTGCTCCAAGGAAACCTGTGCTCTGAAGGGTGAAATCACAGACAGAGAAGTCATGGAGCTGCGGAGACCGGGGAACAAATCTGCAGCAGGAGCTGCAGATTTCTGTCTGGAAAGCATGAAGTGACCTTATCTCACCAGCCGCAGGTTGTGCTCTGCTCCTGGTGCCCACGCACTGGGAACACAAACCACAGCGGGCTGGCTTGTCCCGGCTCGTCTCACTTCCAAGAGAGCTGCGAGAACGTCTGGCCAGACAATGAGGGACAGGAGCCAAGAACCAGGAAAGGAGTGATGGCGAGGGCAAAACAAATCAGGAATCAGAAACAAAAAAGAGGCTTGGAGCAACCTGGTCTGTGGAAGCTGTCTCTGCCCATGGCAGGGGCTGGAACTGGATGGCTTTTAAGGTCTCTTCCAACCCAAAACCCTCCAGAATTTTATTATTCCATGATATATCATCTAGCTAATCGTCTAGAGGGGATGGGACATGCAGAGGGGTGATGTAGTGGGAGCTACATGCCAAGAATGTTAACAGCAGCAGCCTGAATTAATTTGAAGAGCAAAGTGAGAAGTCTGGAGGAAAAGCCTGTAGAAGTGTCCAGAATGAGGGAATAGTGCTGGCGGTGTGGTCAGGGAAGGGCCAGACGTGGAATCTGCCCGGACTGCCCTGGAACAGCCTGGCTTGGCCTGGGGACTGTGAGGTGAGGTTGGCTAGCTGGGCTCCCAGGGCTGCCACTCACACCGACAAGTCAGGCTCCAGAAATTCAACATGAAACATCTTGTTCTGGTGCTGACACAACGGGCTGGGAGATGGTGTTCAGATAGGGAACTTCCTGCTCTGACAGCAGGGGAAGAATGGGAGGGCTCCGCTCCAGCTGCTCTGGGTGAAGGCTCTACCCTGCACTGAGAACCGCCGTGTGCTGGGACACGCTTCCCCTGAGATGGCAGCTCCAAGGCTGGATGCCATCCTCTCATCCTCCCCGAGCACTCAGCAGGGCAGCAGCTCTGCTGGCTGGGGCACGCACATGGATGTGTGTGATTATCGGGGACAGGGAATGGCGCCGGAATTGGCCGAGCGCTTGGAACTGCTCCGTGCAGCTTCTCGGCACTGACTCGAGAGCAAGGAGTTATTTTTAAGATTCTGCTTTCCCTCGTACTGGAATGACTCAGAAGGAGCTTCCTTTAAACAGCACAGATTTGGTGGGGAAAGGGGAAAGCTACTGGTGTTAGCTTGGTCCTGAGAATGTGACAGTATTTCTGTAAAGCTGAAACTTTTGGTAAACTTTTGGTGAGAGGTGTTGGGAGCTGTGGCTTCTGCTCCAGGACATGCCGGAGTTCTGCTGCTGCCCTGGAAGCGTGGAGGCTTCCATGGGGGAATAAAGGAGAGATGCTGCCTGAAACACGGCTCTTCAGGGAGAAAAACACCACAAACTTTAAACTGTTTGGGGCATGACCAGCGTGTCTCCAGAGAGCCCAAACCTGGGATTAATCCGTGCTGGATGAGGGGTCAGAGTGCCCAGGGCAGGTTTGCATTTCGGAGCTCGCTGGACTCCCCAGCCACTTGTCACGATCCGCAAGGTGGGATTCGTGATGCAGTTCTTTTATTTGATCCCAGAGTACTAAAGGTAAACAACAACCAAGGACTCAACACAACAAATTGCACTTTATTGCAATTATCAACACTAATATGCGATAGAGGAGAGAAAGATGAAAGAAAAGAAAAGAAAAGAAAAGAAAAGAAAAGAAAAGAAAAGAAAAGAAAAGAAAAGAAAAGAAAAGAAAAGAAAAGAAAAGAAAAGAAAAGAAAAGAAAAGAAAAGAAAAGAAAAGAAAAGAAAAGAAAAGAAAAGAAAAGAAAAGAAAAGAAAAGAAAAGAAAAGAAAAGAAAAGAAAAGAAAAGAAAAGAAAAGAAAAGAAAAGAAAAGAAAAGAAAAGAAAAGAAAAGAAAAGAAAAGAGGGAAGGATATAGCTACCAACTGAAGCCTGCCCAGCCGTTCCTCGATGCAGGTGCAGAGTCTTCTGTCCGTTGGGGAGATCTCAAAGGGGGGTGAGTTCGGGGTGCATTTTTATAGTCTTTTACAAAGCGAGAGGCACAGGGCCAGAAACAGAGGAGATTGATGACCATTTAATGTAGAGACAGTTGCCCTAAGAGACAGGCACAGGTGAACAGCCCACTGCTATGGCCAGCACCGATTTCAGCACAGGCAGTACCAGTCCTCAGCAGGGAGGCATTTTTGCGATGTGTGCACATTCCTTGGCATCCTCCTGCCTCAGCCAGGCCTCAGGGTCTCCGAGTGGTCACGGCCCTCAGTCCTCAGGGTCTCAGAGTGGTTCCAGCCCTCAGTCCTCGGAGACGATCGTGAGGCAAAAATGAGGGATTCTCGGACCGACTCTCACACCACTCTGCTGTGCACAAAATGAGCTCACATTTAATAGCACCGTTTTCTTTCCTGTGGTGAACGGGCCACCTATGGAGTAACCCAAGTGTTTGAACAGGGTTTGGCCAGATTGATTAAAAGGCAGTGACATTTACCTCCAGCCTTGCTTATATTAGAGATCCATTGATCAAACAGCCCCGTTCCAGCTCTAATAAGCAAGGTCTTAAACCCAACCCATGGGCTGTAATTAAATAAATCTCAGATAAGCTTTAAAACCTTCTGTCATCAGTGCGGTGTGATGGGGCTGTGAGGGAAATGGTGTGAGAAGGGGACAGTAAATAAGCCTTGGGATGAGCAGAACTGAACTCAAACTCGGACATGCTCACGCCCAGGCTGGAGTTAATTGCGTTGTTTAAAACGCTGCCTATGCCCAGCTCGGGCCTCTGCTGCGTGACTTCTCCACTCCTTTGTGCACAGCTGTCGCGTTTATTACAGGCGGCCATTGGTTCGTATGGCCCGCTGCAGGTGAGCGGGAGGACTCTGAGCTTCCTTCTCACACACGGGGAGCTCTGCACTTGGAGGGACGGAGGCGGGGTTCCCCGGCACCAGGCACACCTGTCCCGGTGCTTTTCCCGGCCTCTATCCCGGTCCTTTTCCCGGTCGTTACGCCGGCGCCTCAGGAGCAGCAGCCCCGCCCTCTCTGTGGTGCCCTGAGGGGCCGCCCCGGGCCAGAGCGCCGCCCCGCCCGCCGACCGCCTGCCCCGCCCGCAGCGCGCCCTCTGCCGGCCGGGCGGCTCCGCGCCGGGCAGCACCCCTCGAACACGAGGAAGTCCCTCCCCTCCGACCCGCTCGCTGATTGGCCGCAGCACCGCGAG